>JALRMH010000036.1:0-114689 GCA_026119935.1 Endothia cerciana | reverse complement strand
TGTGTTTTGTTTTTATTCGGTGGTGGTGTTGGTGTTGTGGTGGGTGTGGGTGTGGTTGGCGGAGGAGGAGGAGGAGGAGGAGGAGGAGGAGGAGGCCGCATTTTTTTGAGTTTCGTAAAAGTGAAAATAGAAAGCTTCTCAGGAACTAGAGGTCGACCTGTGCGCTCAGGTCGGCGGAAATGTTCTGCCGCGGCTCCGGGTCATAAGTAAGGCGCGGTGGGCATTGCATTTCGGGACCGAGCCGACCCATGGGATCGACATCCGGGGAGAGGCAGCCAAAGTCTCCGATTCGCCGCCGCGAGGGTGCCGCGTGAGAACTCTTGTGTCACTTGTTTCTGGATCCTTGGGGCACCTGGGGACGTGATTGAAGCTTCTCTGCCGCGCTCGTCGAGGAGCTCACGATACGGTGTCAGGCGGGGCCCCGGTACCGAGACCGAGGATATACTCCTTCGTCGGGCGGTTTCCTGATGAGTCGAGGGCATCTCGTACTCCCCAGCCTGCGGCCGAAGGATCAAGAGGAACAGCGGCGTGCGTCCCAAAGGGTGATATCACCGAGGCCGTCTCAGGGCCGTCTGATTATCCCCGGGCACGGTCTTTGTGGCACTGACCACCCCCTATGCCGTCGATACCTCGGAGTGAGCCAGCCCTCTTGCTTCCGGGCATTGACTAGACCGCCTCGCTTTAAGTCCCCCCCCCCCGCCCACCCCCCAAAAACCCTGGGCATGGAGACTAGGCAAGCTGCAGGTACACACGGAGTGTCGACGGACCCTAGGCCGGAATATCAACAACCTTAAGCACTTCCCCAACCCGACCTCCGTTGCTCAAAGCCTAAAGCTGAGACAGCCCTCCGTCCCCCTTGCCTGGTCTTATCTCATCTCATTTCCTTCGCCCGCCGACTCAAGATTTCACATTTGAGCATCTCGGCATCCTGGACCTTCCTATCTCGGGTGTGAGAAGTGACTATTTGACCGAACACGATGACCAACACGGTGGTGATCCTGGGGGGCTCGTATGCCGGCCTTCACGTCGCGCACTACCTCCTCAAGCACAAGAACCTGGATGTGAGGGTCATCCTGGTATCAAAGGTCCGTGATGAACGCAGGGCAAGCGTGAGGCGGCCCTGGCATATATGATCCTCCCGGTGGCTCAGAGAGAAACCCTGCCATGAGGGCGCCACCCCGGCACGAGACTGACATCCCCCGGGACACCAGAGCTCCCAATTCTACTGGAACATGGCCTCGGTCCGCGCCATCGTGCCCGGCACCATCAAGGACGAGCAGCTCTTCCAGCCCCTCAGCGCCGCGTTCGAGCGATACCCCAAGGAGAGCTACGAGGTCGTCATCGGCTCCGCCGGCAAGGTCGACCCGGGCTCCAGGACGGTGCTCGTCTCCGCGTCGGGGTCGGACCGGACCCTGGCCTACGACCAGCTGGTCATCGCCACCGGGGCCCGGAGCACGGACCCCGGCGTGCCCTGGAAGATCCTCGACAGCTACGGCGAGACGGTGGCGAGCCTCGACAGGACCCGGGGGCGGGTGCAGGCCGCCAACACCATCGTCGTCGCCGGGGCCGGGGCCACGGGCGTCGAGGTCGCGGGCGAGCTGGGGTTCGAGTACGGCAAGACGAAAGAGATCACGCTCCTGTGCGGCGGGCCGGCCCTGCTCGACGGCGACAGTATCGGTGGGGCGGCCAGGTCGGCGCTGGAGAAGCTCAAGGTCAAGATCAGGCTCGGCGCGAGGGTCGCGGGCTCCAAGGAGCTGGCGGACGGCAAGACGGAGGTGAGCCTCGAGGGCGGGGAGGCGGTCATGGCGGACCTATACCTCCCGACGACCGGCATGAGGCCCAACTCGGAGATGTTGGGGGGGGAGTATCTGGGCGAGAAGGGCTATGTTGTCACGGATGACTTTTACCGGGTCAGGGGGCTGGAGGAGAAGGGCGTGTGGGCGCTCGGGGACGTGGTGAGCAGTCCGAGGGGCGGCTTTCTGATCACGCAGAGACAGGTAAGTCCGCGTCTCTGGTGTCGGGCTGAAGCATGGGAGTGCAGCTGTCGCTGATCACCGTGACAGGCCGCTGGTGTCGCGAACAATGTCGAGCTCACTCTGCAGGGCAAGAATCCCGCAACCGTCAAGCTTATGCCTGTCGACATCATGGCCTGCTCAGTGGGCAGGAGCGGGGGCGTTGGGAGGATGGGCCCAGTCAAGATGCTCTCGATGATGGTCTGGCTCGCCAAGGGGCGGACCCTTGGCATCCAGAGGATGCCCGGCTACATCGACGGCAGCGTGGCCTAGGCGTCACGTCTGAAGAGCCTCAAGGTGTGCATCGACGCTCTGTTGATCTTGGTGCTGAAGTCCGGAAGCCGTCCTGATGGGTGAACGTCAAGAAGCACAATGGACCCGCGGGGGATACTTGTATCTATGCAGAGATACCAAGGAAACATATATAATTAATAATTTGTGATAGGAAATCTCACAATATTCGACTTTCACCCAACAAGAAGGCATCTCTGGGAAGCCGGACGCGGCATACTCCTCCCTTGCATGCTGGTGGCGCGGCCGCACGGGAGCAAGCTGGAAAGGGAGGATCAGTCGGCACCGGAAGTTCGTATAGCAGTACCCTCTTGAGGCGTTCAGACGCCGCCCAGACCCCGAGTCTATCTCATCCAGAGGTCCATACACAGGAATGCTTCTACGCCTTATCGATCCCGCGACGAGAGATTACTCGGCCTCTGCGACCCACCGCCTAGTGCCGACTGGCGCGACGGAACACCAGTCGGAAATTCCTGACGCGTTAATTGAGGAGATCCTCATATGCCTGGCGCTTCGTTAGCGATACATGAGCACCGCCGCGCTGCGTTTCAAGCCGTGACTGTCGTACGCTCTCTTGGCAAAGATCGTGAAGATGACACCGGATGGGTCCTGGAGGGCCGGGCTCTTGAGGGCCCCGCCGACGCCTCTGGCCAAGATTGGTTGCTGTTGTATACTCGCCGTCGCCATATGGCTAGTCGCCACCGGTCTTGAGCAGCACACGGCGGTATCTCTCCATGGCCTGAAGGCCGCCGCAGGCGACTTCTTTGCTTCCAGCGGAGGGGACGATGCCGAGGTCGAGCCCTGGCGGCCTGGATCCGGGTGGAAGCTCCAGGAGGGGCCCAACGGCCCATATGAGGAGGAGGATGAATACGCCACAAGACCGCACACGGATGTGGATGCTGCGCACCCAACACAGACAGGAACACCCAACAACGAGCACCCAACACAGACACCCCAAGCAGCTCCCACAGAAGCCTCTCCCGCGGAGGGACCTCCGCAGGAATGGGACCTCCCCACCTTCAAGGAGGCGTGGCTCGCCACTGAGGTCGGCGGCGAGTTCAACGGATCGCGGCTCTCGCAGGTGTGCAGAGAGACCGCCTGGCGCTCGGACGTGGCGCTCCAGATGATACACAGCCGCGGCGGCCTCGCCAACGTGCGCGGGACCATACTCGACTTCCTCCACTTCGCGATCCGGACCGGCTCGTCCCACGTCGTCCTCCCCTCGTACGTGAAGCGCACGGACTCCAGCCTGGACTGGATGGACGAGAGCAACGGGTACTGGCCGTTCTGGAATCTGTTCGACGACGTGTGGCTCCTGGAGACCATGGGCGCTCACTGCCCGCAGATGACCCTCTACCGCAACGTCACGGACGTCCCGTACAAGTCGGTCGTGGAGCACGACTTCGCGGTCCAGCGCGCGAGGCCCGACAAGAGGCCGGAGGAGAGCGTCCCCGCGACCATCGCGCACTTCGCGGGGTGGCTGGCGGACGGGCCCCCCGGGTACGAACCCGCCCAGCTGAACCTCGTCCACACGAGCGCGACGCTGTGGTCCTACGACATGATGACCAGCCCGCAGCTGCGCATGACGCTCGGGCGGCTCTGCAAGATCAACCCGCGCATCCGCGACCTCGCCGCCACGGCCACATACAACCTGCGCGCCCTGCACGGCCTGTCCGCGGCCATCGACCCCCGCGGGCAGATCTACCAGGACGCCTTCTACGGGATGCATCTGCGCACCGAGGCGGACGCGGCCGTCGTGAACTGGGAGAGCCAGTTTGGTGGGTTCGACAGCCAGACGGACATCCACCTGGAGCGGTGCCGTGGTCTCGGGCTGAAGGTGATCTATGTGGCGAGCGGGAACCAGGAGGACATCGTCCGGTTCACGGCCAAGGCGATGGAGCAGGCGAACATCACGGTCGTGAGCAAGGATAGCCTGATCACGGCGCCAGAGGATCGGGTGGCTCTGGATGAGATGACATGGGACCAGCATGGGGCGATCGACTGGGAGGTCCTTGCACGAAGCACCTATTTCAGCGGACCTGTTATGGTAAGTCTCCCTGGCTTATTTTGATCCTTCGCTAGGTACCCCGCCGGTGGGGTGGGGGGGGGGGGATTTGACGAGACTCTTGTTGGGAAGGACGTTACTGACATGGCCCTACAGAGCAGCTTTGCCTGGAACGTGGCGTTTAGGAGAAATTTTTACATCGAGGGCGACAGTCGGCTGGACAGGGCGAATCCGTACGCGATCCAGGAGAGCGAGCCCCTTGTTGCGTACGACGATGGCCTGAGCAGGATCATGCTCAGAAACCACCTTGACTTGGTGGAGTACCTGGCTCCGCACGGCATGTTTCCATAGAATATAACCACTATAGGGGCTGCTGGCCGTGGTCGTTTTTAGAATCCGGCCTGGGCCACTTCAATGTGCATTATGCCTAATATCTCGGGCCGCCAGGCTCATGCTCACCGGCTCGCCTTCTCGTCCTCGATCTCCCTCCGCAGCTGTTCCAGCACTTGGTTTCTCGAGCCCAGATGCGCCTCGAGACCCTCGACCTGCTCCTTGACGGTCTGCAGGTCGTCATGGATGCCCTTCAGGCCGCCTCCGCCGCTCGCCTTGCCGTTGCCCTCCTCGAGATCCCGCAGCTGTTTCCGCTTGTAGTCCAGCAGCTGCCCCAGCTCCCTCTTGACGAGCGCGGGCTTGCTCTCCCGCTTCCCCGTGGCCCTGATCTCCGCCGAGCTCTCCAGCCTCTCGATCTTGGCCTCCAGATCCTGCAGCTGCTTCTTGAGCCGCACCTCCTCCCAGTCGTCCGTCTTCTCGGTGCTGAAGTCCGTCCCCGAGCTCTTGAAACCGCTGCGCCCCAGCCGCGTCAGGTACTGGTCGCCGAACTTGGCCTTGCGGCCTGTCGGTGTCTCGTCGTCTGCTTTCACCGCCCACCGGCTCTGCGCGGCCGTCCGCTGGTTGTCGAGCTGGTAGTCGATCTGGTTGCGCTCGAAGCTGGAGCGCAGGGAGGCGGGCACCGTGCGAGGGGTCCGGAACCCCTCGTGTCGGTTGTTAAGTATGTGGAGGAAGGCGAGGCAGGCATCCTTGTTGATGGAGCTCGCGGCGGAGGGGTTGATGAGGTTCCAGGCGGAGCGGATGTCAGTATCCGGCACGTCGAGGCTGTCGTAGAGGTCCTGCAGTGACCCGACTGTTGTTCCGCGCGGTCCAGTCAGCATCCGGATCTGCCCCTGCAGGTGGAAGGAGAGGAGATCGTCAAAGCTCACATGCTACCTCCCCCCGCATGTCCCGATTCTCTAGGTATATCTGCTCGTACTTCCCCTTGTCTGCCGGGCTCATATACCAGTCAAAGCCATCCTTGAGCCCCGGCGTGTCCGAGTCATCGTCGACCTGCTCGTACTGTGCCGCCTTCCCCGTCAGGGCGCGGGAGGCCTGTACGAGATGCGCCTTCGACTCCGGGACCATCCAGTCCGGTAGCGTGGCTGGCACGTCCATGTATTCCTAGCCTCGTCGTCAGTATTCTCGATCAGCCTCCGGCACGGTGACCAGCCCAGCGCACCCCATTGAGTATGTCGAATATCAGCCGCATGGCGACGCAGAACTCCTCGAAGTCCAGGTTCCCATCGTTGTCGACGTCTGCGAGGTCCCACACCCGCTCGAGCTGGTCGTCCTTGAGGCCGCTGTTCTTGAGCACGGGTGCTGCCTGCTCGCCCGTCAGGTACTGGCCGCCGCCCGTCCTTGCCGAGAAGATGTTCCAGTAGGTCTCGATCTCTGAGGCTTCTATGCGAGGTGCCATGGTCGTTCGTCCGTTCGCTCCTCAGCGACTTGTCTGCGCAGTCAGGCTCGCGGGTTGGGGGGGACGTCAGGGTCGGGAGCGGAGAGGCCTGGAATGGGGAGGTCTGCTTGGGGATGGGGTAACTGTAGACTGACGGTGCCCAGAAAGAAAGGGAGAATATTAGTAGGATGTAGTTGTCCCAAACCAAACGGATATTCAGGGGAATGACGATGCTATACGGAGTACCCAGGAATGAAATGGGGCACCGGGCTGGGGGGTTGCAGGCCTGCCCCAAGGACATGGTATCTAGTGGGGCCTGTGCTCTACCGTGTGTGTGTGTGTGTGTGTGTGTGTGTGTGTGGCAGGGGTCTCGTCCCTCTCCTCACTCTCTTGGTCCCTTCTTGTCAACACCACAAGCAGCCGGATCGACCTACCTCATCATCACACAACCACAGCAGCTGCAGGTAGTCTAGGTAGGCGTCCAAATATTACAATATCCCAACAGGTTGCAGACTTCATTGCAATGGCTATGGTTCTCTCAGGCTTGAGAAGGCCCAACATGCCAAACCAGTGAACCCTTTCTGGACCATCCGGAATGTTCTTGTCGGTCCATCGCGATCCGCCCAACATCACAATTCACCTTTCTGACATCTCCCCTGAATTTTGGTCGACCTTCCCAAGTTCATCATCAAGCTTTTCTCCTGTTCCTCATATCCTACTCCAACTCGAGAACCAAAGAACCTCAACCCAAACATGCCCCTCCCCTGCATTCCTTCCATCCAAGAATGGGTGCAATCACTGCCTTTGGTCGACCCACCACAACTGTGAGTACCTTCTGAGAAGGGAAAAAGGAAACGAGAATGTCGGGGTTTTCCGCCCACTGGGGCAGGGCCTGGAGCAGCCTCAGTAGCATCAATTTTGGATGCCCCCTACTCACCAGCTGCCTTCTTTCGAAGAGCACGCTTAGGAGCCGGGGCACGCTTGGGAGCCGGCTTCTTGGTAGCTGCTGACTTTCTACCAGGACCCGGAGCTGCAGTTGAGGCCTCCTCCTGCTGCTCAGCGACAGCAGCGCCAGCCGTACTCGTCACACCGTCCTTCGGAGCCGCCTTCATCTGGCGAGAAGCCGCCCGAGTCACCCGCTTGGTTGACTGACCAGACTGGGGCAGCGACGCTTGGGTTGTCGCTCCCCGTGTCTGCTTCGGAGCTGCCTGAAGCTGTTGAGCAGGTGGCGCAGCCATTGCCGCCGCCAGCTCATCCCCCTCGGCACCCTCGTCATGACCCGAAAAGGAGCGAGAGTCAGAGGGCTCTTGTGCAACAGTATGAATTCTGAGCTGCTTAGGAGAGAACGTCACCTCATTGTAACTCAGCTCGTCTGGCGTAGACTGCCTGGTCAAGTTCTTGTGGACACTGCCAGCCCCCTTCTTATGTCCTCCTTGAGCAAGGGCACGACCGGTCGCTGGGGTGGGAGACGGGGCATCGATCCTGGGCATGGATACAATTCCAGTGACGGCTTGCTGGGGCTCCATGTCGTCGGCCATGGCGGTATCGTTCAGAGGTGTGCCGACTGGGGCAAGGTCATCATGCACGGACTGAGGGTTAGCAGTGGGGCACTCGACAGACGACGATGCAGGAGCTTGGATTCCAATCTCGGGCGTCCGCATGATGTGGCTCGCCGTGGACTGCGTCAGCTGGTTAGCTGTGCTCTGCTCTGAAGCAGGTGGCTGCGGCACGGGAGGCTGCGGCACAGGCGCTGCCCCCGTGCTGGCCACCGCCGGACGTGGTGTCGCAGGACCGCGAGGGCGACCCCGACGAGGCTTGCCAGTCTTCTTGTCAATGGTATTGCTACGCCTGCGCTTCACTCTGGTGGGCGTCTTGGGCTGCCCAGAATTCGTGTTCGGGGCGGGCCGCACAGGACCGACTCGGGTTTGGTCCAGCACGTGCGGTGCAGCCGGGCCAGCGGAATTGTAAGTGTCTGCGGCGTTTTGAGGCGATGCCTGAGCCTGTTCATTGTTAACCACCTGACTAGGGGTAGCAGAAATAGCTGTCTGAGTCTGCGCGTGCGAAGACTCTTCGTGAGCCGGCTGAGGCACAATTGGAGCGTCAGCGCCAGAGACGGTCATGTTCATATTCTCTGGCTTGGGGTACGCAACCTGCTCGATGATGGGGTGGCCCCCAACAGCCGGAATCGGGCCGGCTTGAGGCGTCGCTGAGTTGGCATTCTGCTGAAGGTTGTCACGCAATACAAGCTGCTCCGTAGCTGCCGTAATATGGCCCCAGGTGTATGTCACGCCGTCGACGGCAAGCAGATATGGAACGGATGATCCAGGCTGCGCCTGAGCACTGCTCGTGGGGCCATAAGCCTGAGGCTCCGTCGGAGCCACCTGTCCGGCCGCGAGGGCCGGTTGAGACGCAGTCACACTAGGAGGTGGGACAGACAAACCTGCCGCGGCCTGTCTCATCTGTGGACGTGATAGCTCAGATCTCGACGGGATCGTGTCCCGGCTGCTGGCCGCGCCGAACTGATCGGCTGTGACCGGGCAGCCACCTGAACTTGCGTACGACGAAATCAGGTTCCCCTCGCCATCCGACTTCTGGGGTCCGCCTACTGCTCGCTTGATTCCTGCGGGTGCGAGAGGCTCGGTAGGCACAGGAGGGCCTGCAGCCGGGGTATTTGGCCCATAGAAGGCCTTGAGGGCAGCAGTGTTTCCGGCGCCGAATACCTCATTGACAGCTGAGATGGGCGGCCGGGAAAGAGACACGGCATAATCAGCATGGTCGAAACTCGCCCAGCCTGGAAACTGAGGCAGAGAGACCGGAGATTCCTTGCTCACAACTGGCGCGGCCGGAGTCATCGCCGCGGCAGTGGTTGATGTACTCTGCGCTTCGGTCGCCTTCGGCTTGCGTACGGGTGCTTTCCTCTTCTTCGGCCCCGGTTGGCCGTCAGCTAGAATCCCAGTGGCCTCCACTGCGGGCGGAGCCTTTCTCTTCAGCTTGCTCGCAGGCTGTGGGGCGGCTAAGGCCTGTGCCTGCACACCGTTGCTAGGGGTGCTGGGTGCTGCAGCCGCAGGACCCGGTGTCACGGTCGCAGGAGCAGCGCTCATGGGCACCACAGCGGCGGGGGTCGTACTTGCAGGAGGCGCTGGCAAGGGAGGCATAAACCTGGGAAACGTGGCCGCTGCAACAGGCGCTGCAGTCTGGGCAGCTGGCGACGCAGTCATTGACACAGCGCGCATGGGCGCGGTAGGCGTCGGGGCTCTGGTTCCTGATGCCGATACAATGGGAGGCATGAATTTTGGACCCGTAGCCACTACGCCAGGTGCGGTCATCATCGGTGCCACAGACATGACGGGAGCGCAGCTCCCGTCTGTCATAATCTCATTTCTAGGGACCATAGGTCCCGCAGTCGCAGGAACTGCAGAAGCAGGCACCACGGGGATGGGAGCTGTGTTGAAAGTCGTCCAAGCAGGCAGGGCCGTCATGGACGATTCGATGCCCACAGGAGCGCTGGTCGAGGAAGTGACACTCACGGCGGCAGCACCACCCACAGTGGCATCACTCGAGGGAGCTTTAACAGCCACACGCTTCAGGGGCGGCTTCGAGGCGGCATCCGTTTCTGGCTTCTTTCGCTTGCGGGGGGCGGCAGTTCCCTTGGGCTTGCTGGCCCTCTTGAGGTTGAGTTCGGGCGTCTCGAGGGACTCATCGCCGCTCGGCTCCCAGCCCTTATCTGTCGGGTCGGCAATCTGAACCTTGACTGCGTGAAACTCGTCGTCAGACTCCACCAAAGCCTCGTTGTCGTTTGTTGCGTAGTAATTCGCCGCAGCCTTGACCCGACGCCTCTTCGGAGCCTTGTCAACAATAGCCGCGGCCTGATTATTCTCTGGCGGGGCCTCCTCAACAAGAGACGTGGTCCGGTCATCCTCTGGTACGATCTCATCACCACCAGTCGGCCTCTTCTTTCGAGGAGTACGCCGAACAAATGGCTCCTCGTCAGTCTCGGTCGCAGCAGTCGGAATCTGGGGAAGACGGCCCTTGGCAACTGTCTCTTCCGCAGCCCCCCGGGGCACAGGTCCGCTCATCGGGGGACCGGCCGCGGCATTCTCGCCGCCCTGTTGCGCGCTGAGATCGAGCTTGATGCCTTGATGACCTGGCTCCCCCTCGGGGTCGGCACCGGCGGCACCGGACGGCACATTGTCAAAGACTTCTTCGATCGTCAGCCTTCGCGGCGGATCCTCTGAGGCATTGTTGTTATTAACCGGCGCAACGCTGCCAATAGGGACACGGACTGGTTCCTCGTCGGAAGATTGTTCTCCATCTGAAGGCTGCTGCGCCACTGGAAGCTCCTGCCCGAACGGCTGGGCTTCGAAGCCGAGGCCTGGGACGGTCATGTCCGTGAAGTCCATGAACGGCGGATAGTACTGATAATGGTCGAACTCCTCGCCGAATGTAGCGCGGCTAGTCTCCTCCAGCTCCGCCTTGGAACTTGCTAAGGTCGCGTCCCGCAAATCGTCACACAAGTCTTTCATGCGAGCATCGTGTGGGTCCTCCTCAGCGCTGGAGCTATCCGGAAGAGGATTCCATGTGCCGGGAGGAATGTGGTCGTAGTCGAGACCACTACCATTGCCAGAGTCCTCGGCGCCATTCACGGATGCATCGGGAAGGTTGACGAGGCGCTGCCAGTCTTCATCCGGGACGTCCGTACTATCCTTGACCGCATTGGGAGCCGGCTCCATCTCGAGTGGATCGAGATGAGAAACCCAAGCAGAATAGGCAAAATCAGATTCCCGAGGTACAAAAGATGGTGGTGACATGCCCACCTTATTCTCTGCAGGTGAGTTGATCTGGTCTCGCACCTGCTGCGGCCCCTGTGGGCCGTTGTCGGCGGGTTTCTCCTCAATTGGATCTGTGAAGGCTGACATGGATGGAGCATCCGGCATAGGTCGGTCATCGAGAGGCACTCCAGCAGGGCCATCATGAGATGCCAAATTTGCTTGTGTCAAGATGGGCATTTCAACGTCTAGGCCAGCCGGTCCGGGAGATTGGCCCTGGGCCGATTGGTCGGTTGCTTCACATCCAGCCAAGATCTTGTTGACCAAGTCCGTTGAAGTTTTCGGGCTGGGACTGGGTGATAGTTCAACCGATCCGGGAGAGTGGCCCTCGGGTGGCCCTCCCTTTTCTGCAGAAGCCGCCCAGGTATCGTTGATCAGGCCCTCGCATGGTGTGCTCGGCTTAGAATCGGATGAGGCCCCAGCAGCGTTTAGCACCAAGTCACCTTCTTGCTGTTGCGAGTTACCCTCAACACGTCCGCCGAAGGCATCAGCCGGAACGGGCTTGGCATCGTCAGCCATCTCAACTTGAGCATTATCCGAAGAGCCAGGTACAGCCGCTCCTTCGCCTTGACTATCGCATGACGAAACATCATGCGGCTTGTGGAGGATGAAGTTCTCGAAGCTGTCGAATGAGCTGTGTCGTTGACGACGGCCCAAATATGCGGGTCGCGGACTGTTGATCAGGGGTTCCTCCATCAAGACACCCGGACTTGCGGTCCTGTACTCATACTCGTTGACAGACTCGGCAGCCTGCCCGGCAGGTGAGCCAAGCTCCGCGGCCTGCCGAAGGCTCTCCACGTATCGATGGACGTCGGTCATCTCTTCAGTCTCGGGCAGGTTGGCCTTGAGCCAGTTCAGAGCTTCTGGGGTGAGATCATGATAATCATACCGGATCCCATTGTCGACTGCCTGCTGAAGAAAATCCACATCGAGATCGTCCATGCCGTCAATAGACAAAAAGTTCGCATATCTTCCTCCCAAGTGGGAGACCAAGTCGGCCCAACCATATTCAGTGATGGACTTCAGGAAATCAACGCCCTTCTTGATATCGACATCGTCGATGCTGTTCGTGCACAGCCGCAGGGGATGGTACTCGTCTTGGTTGCGTCGGATGCCAGCCTTGATGTCGCGGCTGAACTGCCGGCGGAAGTCGTCCAACACCTGCTTCTCGCCATCGTACAGCTTCTTGAAGTCCAGGACCTGGATGAGATTCAGATGGAGGGCTTTGACAGCCGTCGCAAGATCTGTTCCACCGGCTGTGGTCCTGATAATGATCCACTTGACGCCATTGGGGAGGTCATCCCATGACAAAGCAGGGGCCTAGGGGAGTTGACCATGTCAGCAATCTATCACTCAGATGGAACTCGCCAAAGAAAAGTACTGGGGATGAGATGTGTAAAAGTGGGGGAGATGAAAGGGGTTTGTGCAACTGGGAAAGGGGAGTACAATTTACCATGGTAGCGACCGTTGCCAAGTCGTCGACACCCATATACTCCAGGGGATCATCATTATCGTTATCGGAATCCTGGTCGCCGAGCTGTGCCTGATTATCCTTGTTGTCAACCTGATCAAGAACATGATCTTGCACATGGATGTGCGAGCCAGCCGGGCCCTTCTCAGGACCCTCAGGGTCCTCAGAGCCCTCAGAGCCCTCAGAGCCCTCAGAGTCTTCAGAGTCTTCAGAGTCATCATGAACTTGTCGGGACCTCAGAGGGGCAATCGAGTGCCTGGTGAGGCCTTGGCCATTTCTAATCATCTCAAGGTGCTCCTCGTGAGTAAGGCCTCTCTCCTCGAGCCACTGCTCGTATCGAAGGAGGGATGGCGATGGACCAGCATAGTTCATGGGCAGGGACGGTCCTGTGACGAAACTGGCAAGAACAGGGTTGAAGACTGGGTCGGGGTGGGTGAAGGAAGGACGGCCAAGTTCATAAACTGCGTCCTCTCGGTAGCGGCCAGGGAGACGCCGCTGGGTCGCGTCGCGCAGGCGCATGGTTCGAGTGCCTGGTTCGTACGAGCCCCCACCCTCAAAGTCTGAGTCAGTCGAGATGCTCGCCGACGAGGTGCTGTCCGTAGCAAGGCTAGACGTCGAGTCCGAGTCCGAGTCCGAGTCCGTCATCTTGAATGCTTGGGTGTACCCAGAGCACTTGATCTCAACTCAGCTGGTTGTGGATGGATGAGGGAGTCTCCTTGAAAAGCTAGGAGGGTTCTGTCTCGTAGAAAGTCAGCTGGCTGAAAGGGAGCTTCGATGCCAGCTGGGCATGTGGGAGGTATGAAGCTCGATGTATCAGGCTCTGAATAGATGCGGGTGGGATTACGGAGGCATCACGACGAGGCCATCTGGTGAAGGGGAAGAGGGCGTTTCTGAGGAGGCTCAAACCATCCAAGGGGAGGTTATGGTCTGATGAGAAGGAGAAGATGATGGAGTACCGCCGTCAAGGAGGTGGGGATGGTGTGTGTTGATAGGAACTTCGGAGTGCCAAAAAGGGAGGAAAGGGGGGACACTCTTGGCAAAGTAAGAGAAATATGGAGGCGGCGGGGAAGGTTGCCTAGGAAATCTGAGGGTGTTGTGAACGACGCGCCTACGCGATGCGTTCCTAGGGCGGATGAGTGGTGGGGGATATTGCGATGGAAGACACAGAGGGGATGAGAACACCGAAGGAAGGCAAACCAACCTGAGCAGGTAAGAAGGGAGTCTAGCGGCATAGAGACGAGGTTGACTTACTTAAATATCATCCCGCATTGATGTCTAGATGTCAACGATATTCCCTCGGCTGGCTTTGACAATACGAGTTGGGACGAAACGAAGTTGTTGTTGGACG
This sequence comes from Endothia cerciana, assembly GCA_026119935.1. Classification (NCBI taxonomy): domain Eukaryota; kingdom Fungi; phylum Ascomycota; class Sordariomycetes; order Diaporthales; family Cryphonectriaceae; genus Endothia; species Endothia cerciana. The sequence goes on along the minus strand of JALRMH010000036.1, from coordinate 100,971 downwards.
CGCTTGGTTGAGCTCTAGGTGGTCGCGTGCCTGGGAACTGGAGGCACCCCAATCGATAACAAGCTGCAGCAGACCGATAAGACACCTTCACGCTTCTTCACTGCGGTCTTTCCCTTGGTATGGTGGTTGCAGGGCGGTGGACGAAGCATCTGGAAGCACCTGGGTAGGTGCTGGTGTTGGGCATGCAGTAGAATGGCGACATTCGTCCAGCATGGGAACACGACGGGAGCACATGAGTTAGCAGCTCCGGATATGAATAGGTGAGGATGATAATCGAATTGCACATTCCTACAAAACATCTTGACTGTTCTGGAAAATTCATCCTAACCCGTGAATGTCCAGGAGAGAATGAAGTCCCAAGGCCTCGCTGGCAAGCAATTTTGACACACGCATATATGAGCCAGTCCATTGAATAGAGCAAATTTATCCACTTAGTTACTTATTATGGTATAGCCTTTTGGCCCGACCTCACATCTGGAATTCACACTTGATGTGACATTTGAACAAACTACCTGTGTGGGTACCGAGCAGTACACCTACCCAGAACAACACCTTCGTGTCGTCAGGCCAACCGAATCAGAATATCGAACATCACGGTTTTCCACAGAAAGGTATTGGCATAGAAAACTCACCTACAGAATTCAGGGCGGATTCTGTAGACTACTTCACGTGAACGATGGTGTTCGTCTGGAGGATTGAGAACTCCCAGTTGAGCTCCACCCCGGGCGCTGTATTCATCAATTATGGCCCGACCTTGAGAGGCCGAGCAGTTGCTGGCTAGGTTTGAGAGGGGGGGGACATCTCTCATCCTGGGGACGAGACACACTTCAATGTAACCCCTGAGCATCTTGATGAGGTGTGAAGCCGCCACCGCCACCGCCACCACCGCCAACAAAGTAGCAAGGAGTTGTGAAAACCTGGCTTCCTTGGCTTCCTGAGCTCTCGCTGATCACCGTACCTATTGGAGGATCCTTCTGGTGAGCAACTGTAGATTAGGCGCAGAATCTTTACAATGAGCTCATCTCTTTTCAAACACATGGGCAGAAATCATGCACTGCAAGAGCATCAGTGTCGTCCCACCCATCCTCTTCCCGAGTCTTAGATCATATAAGCACATGTCCTTTGAAACATCTAAGTGGTGAAGAGCGTACGAAGAGAATCCTGGCACCTATGAAGGGGGCAGAAAGGCCAGGATATCTCAAGCTTGGCTCCATCACAGCGATATTACAGACTGCTGAGCATGGCTGCGGAGAGTCGCCTGACTCGAACCTGGAAGAGCAGCCTCGAGAACTTCACACAATTAGTCACCAGACCTTCAAGTTGACACCTGCGATACCCCTCAATGAATTCAATGAGCTCTGTACTGCTTCCTCTCGATACTAGCTGCCTGAACACGGCGGCAGCGAGGAAGCTTGCAGGTAATCTGTGTGTCTAATGATCCCATGCCCCTGTCCCTTTTCAAATTAATGAGTTGCTGTCCTGAACTCCAAGCTGTATGAGAAAAGGGGTATCTGTTCCTGCTTCCATTGACGCCGTTTGCTTCCATGATTCCACCCATTGCTCCTGCTCTGAAGATGCATAGAAGGCCACACCACGTCGAGCCCACAGCCTCTGTCTCCGGCCAGGCTGCGTCGTCTTCCAGAATTACAGGGGTCCTTGTGCGGAGCCATGCATCACCAGCTCTGGCGCATCGATGAAAAGAGCAGGCATGTATGCTGCCGCCCTCCCTCCCTCCGTGTGGACCTAGTCCATGTTGATATCCGCCTCATCCTCGACGAAGGGGACAAAGGCAGGCCGATCCTCGTACCGGTCCCTGTCCGTGGTGAAATCTCCCATCTCATCGTCGTCCATGGTATCCTCGATACCCCGCTTCCTGGAAACCGCAGCAGTCTTCAGTGGGGCACCATCCTGCCCACCCGCCAGACGAGGATCCAGACCCAGGGCCTGGGCCTGGGCCTGGCCCGCCCTCGCAGTCATCTGCTTCGCCTGGAGAAGGTCCCAGTAGGTCCGCAGCCTGTACTTGGTCTCCTCGTCGAAGTTGGCGCAGAAGCGCTGGGCCGCCACGAACTGCACGGCCTGGACCATATCCCGGCCATACATGGTCATCAGGTACGCCGCAACGACGGCTGCACTGCGCTCGTTTCCCGTCTCGCAAAACACCAGCACCTTGCCCCGGCCGGAGGTGGCCGGCCCCTGCCCGCCGACACCCCGCTGCGCCTGCGCCTTGTTCACGCGCAGCAGGTGGTCGTTGATCTTGTCGACGCCGCTGACGAGGCTGCTGATCAGCTCCTGGCGGCTTGCGACGTCGACGTAGGCGGCCTCGATGCCGAGCTCGGCGGCGGCCTTGTCGAGCGTCATCATGCGGACCTTGGCCATGCTGGCGTCGCGGGCAGCCACGATGAGAGTGATGCCCTCCTTGCGCAGCCAGGCCTGGTCGCGGACGACGGACATGGGGCCCAGGTAGAGGAAGTCCAGGACCGCCTGTGCCTTGCGCCGGTCCTCATAGACCCACGACTGGTTGATCACGTCAGTGTTGGTGCGCTGCTGGTGGCCGCCAGTGATGAGCTTGACATCCTCAACCGTGAGAGCGGTGGTGTTGGCAGCATCGTACGAGGGTGTGATGGTGATTACGGCGTCGGCCTTGTCGTGCATAGGTGTGGGAATGTGGATGTACGGGGGGCTGGGTGGGCGGTTGGTGGAAGGGGCGGCACGGACAACGCCATTGGAGAGGGTGTTGATGTTGAACGACTCCATTGTATTGGGTTGCAGATGTGCCTGTACGTGATTGGATAAGATGAGGTGAAAGGGTAAGGTCACAGAGAAGCTGAAGTCGTCCACTGAGAAGTTGAAATCGCCGACTGGCTTTCGAATTTGTCGACGTAGGAGTTTGATGTGTGGCCTGGGAGGCTAGGCAGCAGTCGCGCCCTCAACGTCGACAGCTATTTTTCTGAGTGATGTTTTCTGATGGGGCAGATTGATGGACTGCTTCGGTGGTGCTGTAGTGTCCCCAGAAGTGATTGCGTGGGCAGGTAAGAACTTGTCTGCCTTTGGAGCAGTCGGCAGAGGAGGAAGGGGGGGGGGGGAAGAAGGCACCCAGAAACCGAACAAGACCTGGGTCGACGAGGGGGGGACAAAAAGAGAGAAAATTATTGAGCGTGCTCGAGGTTTCCGATGCGGGTGAAATTCACGGCTGGGAGGCGACGTGGTGAGGTGAGGTTCAATTAGAGCCACTTGCGGACAGCTGCTGTAGTCGCACCCTTTTCGAGGTGACTCTTGTAACAGGGAACTCGGCGGCTGCAGGGTAACCCCCCCCCCCCAGCTACAGAGCTGCAGAGCTACGGGGTCCCCTCATATCAATTAACAACCCGACGCCCAAAGGCCCCCCCCCCCCCCCAAGCTGGCACTGTGCACACCTCTGCTACCTTCAGACCAGGAAATCTTCTTCCTCTTCCTTCAAGAAACCGGGGCAGGCTATCACAGGGGCATACTTGTGCCTGCTTATGTGTGCCTACTAAGTTATGTAGGCAGTTGGTTCTTTCAACGTTCGAGTGGTCACTAATTAGGCCTTACCATGGCTCATCAATAGCCTTCTATTCGGCTTCCCGCTGCGAGAGTGGTGGCTGACTTCAGCCCGTGACACTAGCTATGGTCATGCCAGCCCTTCCCCCGTCATACCGGATCTGTGGAGGCCTTTGCCCGACGGCTTGGTGATGCAACTGGGTCCCTGCCCGTCATACTAATGCTGCTCTCCTTGGCCAGCGGGGAGGGGAACTCCGGGGTGATGGACCGCGACTCGACACCGGGCCTCTTGCCGGACTTTGAGCCCGAGGTCGACAGCATCTTCTTCCTCTTCTCCGAGGCGTTGCTGGACCGGCGGCTGCCGTCGCCCTCCCCCCCGCCCTCGAGCGTCGGGGTCGGGCTCCTGCTGGAGTGGCCGGACGTGCTACCCCGGCGATTGCTCCCGCTGCGCGAACGCCTGTCCTCCTTCTCGACGACCGACAGCCGGCGGTGGTGGGCGTGCTGGGGCCTCTCAGGGTGCACGTGGTGTGGCCTCTCCGCGGCTGCTGGTGCCGGCCTCCTCCACGGCACCCACCAGCCCCAGCCCCCGGACGGCCTCCTCACCTGGTGCTGTTGTGCTTGCAGCCTGGACCGGACCGACGCCCGCCGCTCGTTCTCGCGCTCCCAGTATTCCGTCCTGTACAGCTCCCAGTTCTCCCTGAACGTGGGCGAGAAGGGCTTGGCCAGCAGGAGGAGCTTCACGTAGTCGCCCCCGGGGGCCAGGTCCTCCTCGTGGCCGCCCTTCTCCTCGTCCGCGCCCACGACGGGCAGGTGCTGGTGGCCCCGGCCCACGAGGTCCATGTCCTTCTCGACCTCCCTCAGGATGGCCGGGTCGACGAGCTGGTACGAGGAGGCGGCGGTGTTGGAGAACAGCCCGTAGGTCAGGAAGAAGCCGACGGTGGACAGGGCCTCGGCCCACCACGACCTCTTGGCCAGCACCAGCTTGAGGTTGAAGGCGCGCAGCCCGCGGTTGGAGATGGCGAACCACCTCCTCGGCCACCTCACGCCCCGCTCCCAGATGCCGGTGGCCCAGACGAGCACGGCGGTGATGATGCCGCCCATGAAGCACAGCTTCTCGATCATCTCGACGCCCCAGTAGACGCTGCCGCCGACGCCGCGGCCGTCCTCGCGCGGGGCGAGGAACAGGGCGTAGCCGAAGCCGACGATCCACACGGACAGGATGGAGAGGAAGAAGGTGTGGTGGCGGCGGCGGGCGCGGAGCTCGAGGTACTGGGCGCGCAGGGAGGCCTCGAGGACGAGCAGGTTGAGGTAGATCATGGACGGGGAGGAGGGGGCGTGGGAGAGCGGGTCGTTGGGCCTCCCGGAGGCGGGGGTCACGCCGCTGGTGGTGGAGGCGATGGGGGTGACGGCCTTCTCGGCGGGCAGGGACGCGGTGCCCTTGACGATAGAGTCGAGATCGTCGGCCATGGTGGGTTGGGTTTTGGTTTCTCGGTCAAGAAGGAAGCCGGGTCGGGTCGGGTCGGGTCAGGTCAGGTCAGGTCAGGTCGGGGCGAGGGAGGCCCTCCCGTCTGACGCATTCAGACAGAGACGTGCTCCTCGTGGTGGAGACCCGGGATCAGCGTGTGCGATACCGAGCTGTGTCTGTAGGTGATGGCCTGTCCCATGCCTTCGATGTGAGTCCTGAGAACATGACATGCGGTGGGGGGTTTGGCAGCTGAACGTGCCTGGGCGTGCCTGGGCGCGTGCCTGACGTGGTAACCCCCCGTCCAGCTAGCAGCACGGGTAGAGCCGAGTGGGCCTCTCTCCCCCTCTCTCTCTCTCTCTGGCTATGCCTGCCCCAGTGTAATACTAACTAAAAAAAGGTTCACTGGGGGGGTGATCGGACTCCGGTGGAATATTGACGCCGTCCCGTCCGGGCCCCGCTGAGGGAGTCGTACAGGCCCCCGGTGCTAGTCAATACCATAGGATGGTACAAGGGTGCAGATACAGTACGAGACGAGGTTAGTAGGATCTTGCTTTGTACTCGTCATTGCCTCCCCAGGTGGCTGACTGCCCGCTGTCGCACCCGCGAGACACAGCCCCCGCCACGGAGAGATTTCATCCCACCTTGGGCGAATCATCTGGTCTCGTCTCCCCCGTCAAGAAGCCCGTCAGCCCGTGTGGCCCTTATGTGCGGAGTGCGAGAGGGTGAGGGTCTTCCCTTAAGTCCGCTTCAGCCGGTGGAGAAGGAGTAGTACACACACACACACACACACACAGAGAGAGAGAGAGAGAGAGAGAGACACACACACAGAGAGGACGGGGCGTCCACTTCCTCCAGGCACTTAAAGAACGTCCTAGATCCGCCCCCCCCTTTGTCAGGTCCGCAGGACCGAGAGAGGGGGAGAGAGAGAGACACAGGAGATGCTGGTGTTCAGAATCTACTTACACCGACGACTGCAGCACGAGTGTTCTTCTTGTTCGCGTCCCTATCCATCTTCCTATTCCTCCTGTCTGTTCCCGTCCCTATCGACAAGGCCCTCCTCCACTTGCAGTAACAGAACTAATACCTATAATCCCCGCCGCCCTGTTAACGTCAGCGCCCGTGCCCGCGGCCTCGCAACAATGTCGTCCACCGTGGCACTCCCTCACCCCGACGGCCCTCTCCTCCACAACCCCGCCGCCGCCGACCCCAGCGACACCTCCGACACAGAGACGCCCTCCTCCTCCCAGGAGGCACTCCCCCCCAAGTCAGGATCACGACGGTCCAGGAAGCCGCACAGGAAATCCGCCGAGGTGGCGCAACAGACGAACAGGCCGGGCGCGCCCGGTGAGCAGAAACTCATGTCCGGCTTCTTCCCCCTGTCCTACAGGGACGCCGCCCACCAATGGGTACGTATTCTATATACCACCCACCAAGATCCGTATCCCAAAAACCCGCAGCCTGAGCTCACGCCGCCTGCGATAGTGGACCAACATCTCCCCGCCCGTCTCCGAGCGCGCCGTCCTCAACCTCGTCCCCTACCTTAGGGAGGCCGTCTCCCCGTCCTCCTCCTCCTCCTCCTCCTCCTCCTCCTCCTCCGCTGCCGCCGCCGCCGCCGCCTCTCCCGATGCCGCCGCCGCCGCGAAACCCGACCCCTTCGGCCACCGGATATGGCGCTCCACCATGGTCGCCCTCTCCGGCAAGAACCGCCTGCTGAACGAGTACTCGGTCGAGCGCGTCGGCGAGCCCGCCGAGGAGACCCTCGTCATGCTGCACGGCTACGGCGCCGGCCTGGGCCTCTTCTACAAGAACTTCGAGCCCGCCACCCGCGTCGAGGGCTGGCGCCTCTACGCCCTCGACATGCTGGGCATGGGCAACTCGTCGCGGCCCCCTTTCCGCATCAGGGCCAAGGACCCCAGGGAGAGGACCGTCGAGGCCGAGAACTTCTTCGTCGACGCCCTCGAGGAGTGGAGGCGGATACGGAACGTCGAGAGGTTCACCCTGCTGGGCCACTCCATGGGCGGCTACCTCGCCGTCTCCTACGCCCTCAAGTACCCCGGCCACATCAACAAGCTCATCCTCGCCTCGCCCGTCGGCGTCCCCGAGAACCCCTACGCCGCCAAGGCCGGGCTCCCCGCCCCGGGCTCCTCCACCCTCGCCAACGAGTTCACCCAGTCCCAGGAGAGCATCGTCCGGCAGGACAGCGACGTCGGCACCAGGGACGTGCGCATCGCGTCAGCCGCGGACAGCTCCGCCGCGACCAGGCAGGCCCCCGCCGCCCCCGCGCGCAGCATCCCCGGCTGGTTCGCCTGGCTCTGGGACGCCAACATCGTCTCGCCCTTCAGCTTCGTGCGCGTCGCCGGGCCCCTCGGCCCGCGCTTCGCGTCCGGCTGGACGAGCCGCCGCTTCAACCACCTACCGCCCGAGGAGGCCGAGACCCTGCACGTCTACGCCTACAACCTGTTCCGGCAGAAGGGCAGCGGCGAGTTCGCGCTCTCCCACATCCTCGCCCCCGGCGCCTACGCCCGGAACCCGCTCATCAACCGGATCGAGCGCGTCGGCCGGGGCGTCACCAGCGACAACGGGAAGGAGACGGGGATCCCCATCGTGTTCATGTACGGCGACAGCGACTGGATGGACGTCGCGGGCGGCTTCGCGAGCGAGGAGAAGATCAAGAAGCGCATAGAGAAGGCCCTGGTCGAGGCCAGCGAGGACGAGAGGCGGGACGAGAACGGCAGCGCCAAGGTGATTGTCGTCCAAAAGGCGGGACACCACCTGTACCTGGACAACCCCGACGAGTTCAACGAGTACATAAGGAAGGAGCTGGAGGAGACCAGGGACTACAACCGCCGGAGGAGGGCCCAGGGCTTGCCCGTCTGAACGGGAGGGGGGTGGCCCGGCACAGGGAAAGAAAAAAAAAAGGTATCCAGGCCACATAGGTTCGGAGGCACAACAGAAGGCATGGACTGACATTAGCTCGGCGTTCGGGATGGACGGTGTCCCAGAGAGCCGGAACTACAAAGAGGGGTGAACTGCGTTCTTCAGGACGTCGAGGCCGGCGAGCCACTGGGCAGAGGCCTGCCGGGGGGAGGGGGGGAAGAGAGAGAGAGAGAGAGAGAGAGAGAGCTAGGGCATCAAATCGGCTAGACAAGACTTTTCCTATAATAGAAGACAGAACTCTGTATCTATGTACAACGCATCTCCTCGAGACACCCCACCCCCCCCCCCAACCAGACGACCAAAAGGCTAATCACTGAGTCTGAAGTGCTGGTCTACAATTATGGTCGTGGGAGGCGGATGGGCCAATGTAAAGACCCCCCACACGTGGGCGGGAACCGATGGGTGGGCTCTCTCGCCCGGCCCAGATCCTGCGAGACCTCGAAGGATGTAGGACCCCAATTGGACGCCTCACGACGGTATTTAAAATCTTGGTATCGAGGGGGATCAGGCACCGAAGTGTTCAGGCCTGACTAAATAAAAAGGGGGGGGGGGTTTATTTATAGAAAAATTCCTTTTTCTGTCTTCTCCCTTCCCCCAGCCTCGACCCCAATGATCCTCGGGGGTCGAGTGGGTGGGCTATCACCCCGCAAGCCCCCCCCCCCCATAACGAACACGATGAGCCGGAGGGGGCGATTGCTTACGAACAAGGGCTCTCTGTGCCGGGAATGTGTGGTGGGTGACGGGGTGTGCAAGATGAGGCTCTCGAGAATGCCGTGGGGGGGGGGGGTGTTGAGGCATCGTGAGGGGGCGGAGGCGGGGCCGTGTTGAGGTGAGGATGCAGAGCGTCACGCAGCGCAAGGCCGGTAGTCAATCAGTCATCCCCTTGCGAAGACTTTTGAAGTAATCATCATTGTTCGAAGTAAACCCCCGGGGAACTCCGTGAAGCCCATGTTTACTGAACGAATGGACCCCCCCCCCCCCCAACCCTGGATATCGTCGTATCGTGTCGACATGCAAAGCAAACCAGTCCTTACAGAGTCACGTTCGTGACCTCTCCGTATATGGTAGGAAAAGGACAATTACAGAATCACCACACGACCAGGGCATTCTACCGTCGATACATACTTGTTTGTGTGTTCCTCAGCTCGCTCCGCCCAGGTCCTCCTGACTCTCCCTGAACGCGCTCCTCCTCCCGCTCCCGGGCGGGGGCGCCTCGCCCCGAGCCACCACGGGGCTGACAACCGCACCAAGATAGTCCTCTCCCTCGACCGTACTCCCCGTGGGCGGGGAAACGACAGACGGCTGCCTGCCGTCCTGGGGGGCGGTCGCATTGGCAGCAGCCACCGCGCCCTCTTCTAGTATCGGCGGGCTCGCGACGCGGCCTCCGGCCGTCTGCGACTGGGGGGCCACACTGGAGATCGTTGCGTCCATGGTGCTCACGGTCGCGGGGTCCGAAAGGTTGCGCAGGTGGGCGCGCTCCCGCTCGCTGAAGACGGAGACGCCCGAGCTACCTCGCCCCCCATGCGTGCCCCCCTGCGCCGCCGCAGCCGGCGCCGACGAGCGCCCACCCACTTGCTCGCTCGACGCGGGCAGTTCTGGGAGGGTCTTGTTGTCGTACTCTGCTGATAAAGACCTGGGCAGGCCTGCCGATTCCAGGGGCACGGGGCTGCGCTTTGTCTGTGTAGGCACTGGTTGAGCACCCGCGGCCGAGGAGGTAGCGTGTGAGGTGGACGAGGGAGGCGCGGGCGGAGAGGCGGCGTTTCGCGGGAAAGAGGTGCTGCTCACGATGCTGCCTTGGTCTGTATTCTGGAAAGAGCTATTGTAGGCGATGGATCGCGCGCCGTGAAAGGGGTTGACGCCGCTCCTGCGCTGGTCGTCATTGTCGGTCGGGGCTGTAGTGGTGTCGGAGAGCTCTGCTACAAAGGGGTCCGCTGTGAGGTCATGTTAGCAACGAGGAGGGGCATGCGGCAAGGTTCCGAGGCCTGAGTACTTGCCTGGTAGCTCAACGACTCCTCCATCCCCGTCCATCTCGTAGGGAACATGTTGTGGAGTCTGCTGCGCAGCTTGTGGTTGATCACGATACTGTTGCGTGAACGGGTACTGGGGACCTTGGTTGAATCCGATCCCATCTGGGGTCGGGCTTGTTGGGTTTGTGAGCTCATCGCTGGCGGTCTCCGCCTTTGTCTCAATTACCCTCTGCCCGTTGATCCAGTTAATGATGGTCCCCCGATTGTCGTCCGTCGGGGCCAGGCTCACGCCGCCGTTCTTCTTCATCAACTTCCGGCGTCTCCAGAGGATGATGCCCACGGCGAGGGACGACAGGAACACGAGACCCAACAGGACTCCCAGCAAGGGTGCAAGGAACTTGGGCACACCACTGCCGCCGCTCTTGGCCGTTGTTGTTGGGTAAGTGGGGTTGGTTACCGAGGTCGTGCTCGCCTTGGGGTACGGGTAGTAAGTCGTGATTTTTGAAGTAGCGTACGCGGTCTGGAAGACATCACCCAGCGCCGAGGTGTCCCAGCTCTTGGGGGCGGTGGATGTTGCGCCGCCGGACCCGTCGCCCCCAATCGCCTCATAGATCACGCTTGGGACGGAATAGCTCGACCAGACCGTCGGGTCATACCGGTCAAGCCACTCGGCAGAGCTCACGTTGAAAATCTGGATGATGTCAGGGACGCAGCTATAGATGTCGCCCGGTTGCGCCGGCTGCCCGCCGATGACCATCATCTGGTCCGGATAGGGCATGACACATTGATGTCCTGCACGGGCGTATCCGGTCCGATTCGTACTGGCTTGCTTCCACGTGAAGCTGGGCAGGGACAAGATCCAGACCGCGTCGTTCCAGTAAGAATCGTCCGTCGCGTGAAGGCCATCATATCCGCCGTACCAGTAGATGTTGAAACTTGAGTAGTCTTGGGCTGGTTGCATGACAGCACACCCTTGCGCCAGGGCTCCTGGGCCGCCCGTGGTAGTCTGCGTGTACCAGGTCTTATTTGCGATATCGTAGATGTTGATGCTCGTCATGAAGGCTGGACTTTGATCCTCCTAGGCGTGAAGTTAGTATCGAGCTGTCGTGCAGCTATGCCGATGAGCTTCACCTACACTTGCAGTCTGGTTCTCGGAGACGTGGATAGGCGTAACAAATTCAGGATACACCACACCTCCCAGGGCGACAAGAATCCCCTGTTTGCCGACGGGTATCCAGACCAGCTCCGGGTTCGCACGTCCTGGTATACCCTCCGGCAGAGTGACATTGGTCCATGTTTCCTCGCCCTGCGTCGCCATATTGAGCGTGATGAGTGTGTCGGACGTCTCATTTGCGGTGGCGGATGGGTCGCCTGTCGGATAGAAGATGTCGCCCCAGGTGGGCCCATGAAGCCCAGAGAAGTAGAAGGCAAGGTTCTCCGAGGGCGCGTTGGCTGCACCTCCGTAGGCGATGTATCGCGTCATGTGTCCAGGGAGCTCATAGGTGACGTACGCAGGCGAGAAGGACTGGTCGACTCCGTAGGCGTACTGCTGCCACTCCAGACCCTGATTGTCATCCGGCTCGGCGGTATAGTTCGTTTCTGTCAGCAACCCGCCAAAGAGGAAGTACTCGTCATTATTCGCGAGCATCGCTCCTTCGTAATAGAGAGGTGCCGTTGACCCCTTGAGCTGTTGGCTGAAGAGAGCGCTGATATTCTGTGATATATTGAACGGCGTGCTGAAGTTGAGCGTGTACGAAATCCCGGGGTAGTCCTCTGCGTGGACTGTCAGTAGACCTTCAGGAAAGGCAGAGGCATGCCATGAACATACGGTCTTGAATTGGCAAGCCGTACGATCCATCGGCCATACCAGGCCTCCAGTTGATGTAGCCACCATCCATGTACAACGTGTCTCTTATAACGGCCGCTGCGTCCATTAGTCCACGAAACCAGGTCCGCTGAGGGGACCAACTTGCCTCGCAGTCCTGGCCATGTACACATTGTTGTGTTGACCTCGCCGTCCTCCCATCCCTGCAGCTGGGCGGCCACAGGGGGCGCGAGGCCCGCAATAACGGACAGCGAAAGTATTCTTGAGGCAATCATTATGAAATCGGATACCAGGGCGTCAAATATACGCCCCAAGGGACAGGGCCAGATAGATAAAAGCTGCTAGGGTAGCGGTTAGCTGCAACGCATTGTGCGACGAAAGATGCCGTGCTACCAAGAATCACAGGTCAGCCATGCGACTGGCACAGGAAACAGGAGAAGCACGCCGTCGCGCGGTCCGGAGACGAGGTCTTGTCTTGACGTTGAGCTCAAGCGCGACAGAACTATGCACCGTAGGGCGGTCGGGGTCAGACTCGGGAAGGGGTTGAGAGGGATACTGAAGGGGGGGGGGGTATCGAGAGGTCTCAAAATCCCAAACCTAGAATAGCAGCATGTATGAGAGCCTGGCTTACTGAGTATAGCCCCAAAGTACATGCACGAAGAGGGGCAAATCTCCAAGTAGCAGCAGAATCAAGTAGCAGCAGAATCTAGTAACAGCAGAATCTAGTATCCCAACCCCACGATCTGGGGTGCCGGCGATAAGGCTATAGCCAGGACGGGCCGCCCTTTGAGGACTCGAAAGGCGGTACAGACGTCCAGATCGGATCTGTGCGCAGCCGAAAGTTTCAAGCAACCCTATACAGCTCTGAGGTTTCTCGCAGGGGCCGAGGAAGGTTGCCACTGGTGCCGAAGCAAGCCAACGCTCGATCGATATCAGGACAAGTCGACCGTGTTGGGTCCTGAAAGGTCCAGCTCGGGCTCTCCCACGAAGCGGTCGTACGTACACACATCAGCATTACCGACCCTGCGAACTGGAGGGTACTCTGAATCCAGAGGGTTCTAGTTCTCGCAACGGGTGGCGAAGTAAGATCTGTTGTCCTGCATGGGAGGTCCAAAAGTTGTCTCCAACTGATCCAATTGGGAGTGCATCCCGCAGTCCCACACGAGAGTTGAGGTTGCATGCTCTGTGTGGATGGGCGGACCACTTTGTGGTTGGTGGTGCTGCTGCGCAGGGGTCGGGGCCACAGCACTGACCCAACGGGATGCTCACGTTGGACGAAGACTTTCTGCGGCTGAAGTATGTATGTATTCTTTCCAAGGATTTGCGCCCTTGGCCACCTCTGCCTAGGTCGAAGGCGACGGGGCCATGACCTGGACCTTCCCAAGCTATCGGGGACAGCGCTCATCGAAGTCGAGGACTGTGGTCTGGTCTTTCTGACTTTTCTGCAGCCGGCGGGGTCGACGTTTCTGCCCCAGCGGGACGCGTGCTTAATCGAACACGAGCACACATGCAGGCAGTCCGGCCGCATGCCGCGGGACTGCAGCCTGCGATTAGACGGCACCACCGGTCGGTCCGCCGCTTCCGTTTACATCCGGCGGGGCGGTTGTGATGTCTCAAGCATACTACCCACGAGGTACGCACCGTATCACCTTTGGCACCCTTCCGGATTCAAATACGTGCAAGGACCGCTGTATGTTCGGTGTTGTCGGGACCGAACATTGTCCAACCGCCTGGGAAGACTGCTCCTTCCCCTACACCAAGACGAAGGCGCTGTAGGAGACGCACGACAAAAGATAGTCTCTGGCAGCGCTGGACTGTCAGTACGCTGCCGTCGGGTCTGCCATTGGGAGATGCTCAAGGCTTCGCAGCAGTCGTCGCGGCCTCTGGATCTCCAGAGGCAGACCCGACCGGGAACAAGACCGCGCCGGCTGCTCACCCGAGGGTTTGCCCGGGTTGTCGACACCAGGGGTGGGGGGGACAAGAGACAGAGAGAGGAGTGTGTCTGTTGGGTTGATCGGCGTGTGCGAGGGTCACCTCAGCCCACCTGCCTTGCATGGCTAGTTTGGGTAAGCAGGACCACACGTGAACAGGGAAATCCTACGCATCCGGCCGCGAGGGACGCAGCAGAGTCCCTCGCGGCCAGCGAAAAGGGAAAAAATTACCTTGTACGTGGGTGCCCACCCGGAAGGCGGGGACTCCAGAAGGAATGGGTGGTGACCTTGACTTTTCAGCCGCAAAAGTGGGCTCCTGAGCTTCCAAATCGAGCCCCGAGCCCTACGGGCGCAGGCAGCAGCAACGGCAGTGACACGCATGCCAGGCAAGGCCCTTCCTAGCGAAGAGGCGGCGTTGCACGGTCCTGACGATGCTGGGCAAGGAGGGCTTGGGTCCCTCGGCTGCGAGAGGACTGTCGATCGCGGCGCGTTCCGTCCATTCTTGGATGCTGTGAAGGCCCCGAGTGAACCATGCGAGTGAGGTGAAAGTGAAAGTGAAAGTGAGAGTGGCGTGAGCCAGCGGTGAGTGGTTGCAATGCTGACCAGAATGGGAGACGAGAGTGAGGTAGCTTGAACAAGCTGCTTGGGCACAGGAAAGAAGGGCCACCCCGCCTGGCCAATCCAGGAGGGGAAGTGACACCAGGAATCTAGGATCTGGGTCCAATCGAACCGATAAGTCAGGGTGGGGACGACCGTTCGGGCGGGTCCAACTGCCCCATCCTCAACCACACCTGCTGCTCCACCCCACAGGACGGACACTTACTACGTACTTACCCAACCACTGCCAACCCTACCTATCCTACCCCTCCTGGCCAGCCTCGACGAGCCTCGACGAGCCTCGACGAGCAGCACCGCGACATTTCCTGCCTCTCGAGTGGTCAGCCCAGCTCTGGCCCGGGTGGTTCTCCCTACGGGCCCGCCCTCTGCGCACGAGGGCGCCGGGCCAAGATGCGCATCGTGCCGGAGGGGCGAGGCCGTCAGCATCCTGTCCAACCTCTCCAGCTCTCCGCATTCGATCTTCTCGGCACAGATGTAAGACAAGTGTCTCTCTACATGCGGACATGTGGAAGGGCTCGAGGCCGATTCCGCTGCCGGCCTGGGTAGCTCCCGGGACGACCACGGCCCTGTATGCATGCCATCTGTCCACGATGGCAACTTCCGAGGTCTCACAGCGCAGGTGGCGTAATAGGGCAGCGAATAACACATGGCGGCACCGTGACGGCACCCCGGCGTGCGCGCACAGGTGAATCTTTCCTGCAGGTCTATGGATATGAGGTCAGCACTAAAAGCAGACTATTGCTGCGCAGGCGGCCTGCCATGTTACCTCGTCGTGTTCGAGGCAACACCTGCACAGCATGTATTACATAGTACTACGTGTCTCCGGCCTCGTAGGGCCGGTCGAGATTGAGGGCCATCCCATCCGGGCAGGATTGTCTGGGCGATGGAAAAAAGCATCGCGAGCACGGTCCCCGACCTGACAGGTTGCGATGTACATGGGACACCCGCTTCATCACGGACTGCCCAGCGCGGTGTTGCGGTATGGATGGGCGGTCGCACACACCGCAGCGGTGAATCATGACCAACTAACCCACTCCAGTTACATCCTTGGGCCAGCGGACCTCCGGCGAGGGAGCCAGGACCTGACCGTAAGAGGAGCTGATGTCAGGGTGCTCAGAAGAGGCAAGATGGCCTGCCCCATCACGAACCTCGCTGGGTACGGCCAAGCGGAACCTTGTCCCTTTTGCACGTAGGGCTCGCAGGCATCTCATCTGCTCCGCTTTGCTACGGTACAGCACAACACACCACTTGCGTGCCTGACTCCACGAATCTGGGTAACAGGGGGCCAGGGTGCCTGTTCGTGGGCCCTGGCGGCCCTGGGCCCTCGTCCATGCCGACAGGGGTAGCTTTCTGTCCCCCCCCCCCACCCCAACCCCGCTGCTGACTGACTGACCAACCCCATCACAATAGCCTCGCTGCTTACCCAGAGCGACACCTGTGGGACGAGGCTCTGTCTGCCACCTCGACATCGCGAGCAGGTGGTAGCATTCGCTGCGTGCAACTGGCTGCGATGCCACCCCGGGACCGAGGTGCTTCTCATCACGGTCTCCCTCGTTCGTCCGCAATCGGCTATTGCCCTGCCCTGCCTGCATGCGCTGGGCACCCGAACGGGCTTCCGGGGGGTGGGAGGGGGGGAAGGGAGGTATGCTCACGACTATTGTGCCATCCTGCGGTCGGATTCGTGTTGGCCGGTGAGACCAAGGGTTAGCAGAGTCGCCATGGCTTCTCGGAACGAGCCAACAAGCTCAATTGGCGTCTCCGGGTCTCGGGCAAGGCTCCAACCAGAGACGTGGGCCGGCCGCCAACTCAACCCGTGTCGGGGCTGGTATCACCAGGGAGAACACCCGTCAGCACTTTGCACACCGGTGGCTACGAGGTACCTTGGGAGGTCTGGGCCTCCTCTTCGTTGTCCATCCTGCATGGCCCTGGGTTGGTCGTACCCACTCGCAGAGCTTTCCACCTGCACACCCGTCCTGATATGCACAAGCCTGCAGGGTCGAGATGCCATGTACGGTAGGCACTTGGCACGGCAGGTAAACTTGCTTCCCTGAATGCCGATGCTCGTGGAACTGTTTCTTTTCTTTCCCGTGTTCCCCAGGTCCAGATCGGTGGGCATCTTTGCTACTTTTCTAGCCGGCGTGTGTTCTGCTTGTCCAAGGCCTTTCCCCGGATCTCGCCACGCCAGAGACGACCGCGCCGTCGTTGAAGAGAGCGCAAGGCCCACCCCTCTCAAGGCGTCAACAAGAGATCTGTGGCCCCACCTGATCTCCTAACAGGTTCTCCATCAGCGCCGTCCATCTTGTGCTAACGTCGGTTTAATTTCCGCCGGGCAACGGTCTTGGTACCTTTGTGATTGGCCCATATCGACTTGGGTAGTTGAGAGGTGTGAGGTGTACCGCTCAGCCTCTCCTCCTTCGGGCATTCCCGGTCAGTCCGAATAAGATCCGCAGGTGCCTTGCCCCCCTCCCAAGGCGGCCAACCACTTGCTCATAACACCGGCCACAGCTCGCTGGTCTTGACGGAGGATTCACTTCTTCTGTCTCATCCCTCGTTTGGTGGCGGTCGACCTACTGGACACTCGTTTCTGCTCGGTTTGGAGAGACTCAGCAGCTGCCCGGCCCAAGAGACCTGAAACATGTTCACTCGCTATGGACTCTGGGCCCTTGGGGCGATGGCGGTGGGAGCCTCCGCCCATTCGACGCCGACATATACCAACGCCACAGCGACGAGTTCGTGCGAAGAATGGTGTTGGAGCACGACAACAGTAGCTGGGACGACTGAGACGGTCATCTGGACGGAGCCAGCAACAACAATTGTGTCCAAGGTGACCGTGACAGAGCCCGGGTCAAGTGTCGTATCGACCGTGACTGAGAGCTACACGTAAGAACTTCCCGGGGGGGGGGGGGCGCATCTTGCGTCCTGCGAGGAGTCGAGATGCGCTACCCGCAGCTCCTGCTAATTATCTTCACAGCATAACGGAGACCGTCACTGAGAGTGGGAGCGCTACACAGGCGCATCCTGTTGGGACTGGCTCGGCCTGGGGGCATCCCGAGCAGACGGTCACTGCTTACATCTCGACTACAATTTGGGAGACGTGAGTCTCAGGTCCCCAGGTTACATGCCTGCTCTGAGATGGGATAACCCGGCTGATGACTCTATGCAGGACCACCGCCTATGTAAACCAGACCATCACAGATGTCTCTACTTACGAGTGAGTTTGATTCTGCCGCGGCTCTATTATGTAGACTCTAGAGGTGGCCGGCCATTGCTAATACTAGAGATCAGCACGACGGAGACCGACAGGTTCACGTGAGTTGCTCCATATTCCGAGCTGCGACTTTCTTGGGGAGATGGGAATCTCCCACTCGCAGTATCTGGTTAAAGTGTTTTGTGCGGTCAGATGTAGCTGATGTCTTTCAGGGATACCGCGACCGAGACGGATTGGCGTACTACTACGTACACAACGTGCTATATGTAAGTCCTCCGAAATTTTCCATGGGTTTGTATTTTTTTAACAGGGCTTTCATGATATTCAACGCTGACACGTGTGCAGATTTACGGAACTGGTTCCGATAACCATCGTTTCGGTGAGCCTCTAGATACCTCCAGATTTCTTTTTCGGAGTGGGGAGCGTGCGCGCCGTGGAAAGGATATGTCGAAGCAGACGAGCTGTCTATCATCTCCTGCCTTCTCCAGCTCCTTTGGCGCGACCTCGCCCTCCCCCCTCTCATCCTCTCGGACTCCTGGCTGACCCCCGCCCAGTTTTACCCGTATACAGTCACGCAACTTGAGTGCGCGTACACAACCCCCTGGGCATGGAAACGAGCCGAGGATGAGTATACGAGCACGTACTACGTCACCTCAACGGAGACAATCACGTCTTGTGCGCCTACGATCACGGACTGTCCAGCCAGGGAGACCTCTACGTCGAGTTCCGTCACGTTCCCCTCCGCCATCGTCTCACCCGGCTGGTCATCGTATCCTGCCAGCAGCAACTGCTACAGCGTCAGCACCGAAGTTTTGACCTCAGTAGAAACCATTACAACCACCACATCGTCGATTTACACGGTGAACCAAACCCTGATATCTACTGTGCCAACCACCACTACTGTAGTCTCGGTACGTCGCCTGAAACCCCCGCTGCCACACCTCAGTCCTTTCCTCCTGTCTTGGACTGCCAGACGGGCGAGGCGACATGAGCGTTCTTCCTGCTAATTTTTATGCTTACCAGGATGTTCCCACAACCGTGGTCTCGGTATGGCCCCGGAGCCCTTCTCGGCTCATCTGTCCGTGCCTTGAACACTTGAAAGCTGACCCTAGCTACTACAGGATATATACTCAACCCTGACCGATACTGTGACGTCTGTATGTCTATATTTTGTCCATCATCTCGACGATCCTTCGTCCAATGGTTTGCTAACCTCGCGTTCCACAGGTTTCCGTATCTCTAAGCACTTCCGTGTCCACCGAGATCTTAACATCCTGGAGGACCATCACTACGACGACGAGCTATCCGGTAACAACCACAGTGGTCTCGACTCTGGATCGAACAGTTACTTCAAGCATTTGGACGACAGTGACGCGCACCACTTCAATCCCGTACCCCACAACCATATATCATACAGACACAGTAACTAAGGTATGTTGCCAGGTGTCCAGAATATAGCTGTCTATCTTACGCCAGGCTGTCAATCCGTTCAAACCTGGCAGCGGTCTGCCCCTCCTCCATGTATGGTACGGGATTTGGCTAAGCAGTGTTGATCCATCCAGACAGTTCCAACGACTAAAACAAAAGATGTCACCCGCACAACCACTGAGGTGCGTCCCCTACCGTTTAGGAGTGAGACCTGAGGTGACATATCATATTAACACATCTCAATTCTTCTAGGACTTGACCGCGACTCAGACTATCACCGACATCTTTACAGATGTGTTGACATCCGTACGTCAGATTTGCAATCTCCGGGTTCTAGGCCTAAGTCTTCTTGTTTCTCTTCATCTCTGCTACTGTTTCCCCCCCTTCTTTCGCTCTTTTCCTTGAAGATGAGGCTACTAACTTTCCTGAATAGGTCTCTACCGAGGTTCTGACATCTTGGACTACGATCATTTCAACCTCGAGCTACCCGGTCACGACTACAATTGATCACACAATCACTTCCAGTTTCTGGACCACCATTTACAGCACGATATCGGTACCTTACACGACCACTCAGGTACGATCATTGATGGCCCTGAATGTCCCTCTTTGACCCTTTCATTTTGTTCTCGGCCAGATATTTTGTCTTCCCGTCCATCTGTGGCGTCTCAGTTATCTATACATGCTCGGCCTGAAAAGCCGGTTTCACCCAAGTCAAGCCGAGGTTCTTGATTTCCAACCTCAAGGTATTGACTTGGACCACATGGACTCTGAGTTCGCGCAGGTCTGGTCTGCTATGTCACCTAGTCGACTGGAAACTCTCCCCCCCCCCCCCCCAACAATCATTTCCCCCCATCTGCCCTTTTCCACCGCGCACTGTTCCCGGCAGGGAAAGGGCACACACCATGCAACCTCTAGCAACATTATATGCTACCTCTTCGTGCCCATATCGTTGATCTACGAGGCCACTTCGGGTCAGAAGACGCTAAGTCGGGTTTGTCCATAACAAATCCGCCTTCCGGCTTCGGGCTCATGTGGAACGCTGGTGGTGCTCTGCGGCGTACTCCGGGCCACCATCCATCATCCGTTTGAACCTTTTGGCTAAGATGCAATGTCATTCATAGGAAGTCCCCACGACAACGACGGAAGACATTACGCAGACAATAATCAGGGTACGTTAGCTTCTGTCAAGATGATCTGTTGGCATATGATGCTTGAAGCTGATCTTGACGCCCGTGGCAGACGTCCGTCGAGACAGATCTCTCAACCTTAACGGACATATCGGTAATTAGAAGCTGATGGCCGCCCACAAACCACGCGAAATTCTCAAAATACTAACGTGCTGTACTACAGGTCTCGACCGACTCGACAACCGCGACAGTAACATCGGTATGTTGAGGGGAGCCCCGTACCGTATTCACCCGTGACTCAGAGCTGACCCTAAAACTCGCCACCCACAGACGTCGGTCTCAACTTACACCACGAGCTATCCGTACACGGTGATCTCGTCAGAGACACTCTACTCCACTGCAGTGGTTACTACGGTCTGTTTTTGAATGCCCCGAGGATGTCTGTAGAAACGTGCTATGGCTGACCCCTCCAGACTTATACGTACGCGACTACCGACTACTCGACCTTCCTTGGAACGACGCTCACCCTGCCCGGGACCACCGAGGTCGAGACGGTGCGTTTTCAGCCATACATGTCAAACAAATCCATATGGATGCTGACTTGATATTCATAGGTCACTCAACCCGGAACGACCGAAGTCGAGACAGTGCGTTACTAGTGATACATGGCAAGCAGATCCGCATTGATGCTAACCTGAGGGTCACAGATCACTCAGCCAGGAACGACGTTCACTCAGTCTGGAACGACGTTCACTCAGCCCGGGGCCACCGAAGTCGAGACAGTGCGTTCCCAGTGACGTATGGAAAGCAGATCCGTATAGATGCTAACCTGAGGATCACAGATCACTCAGCCAGGAACGACGTTCACTCAGTCTGGAACGACGTTCACTCAGTCCGGAACGACGTTCACTCAGCCCGGGGCCACCGAAGTCGAGACAGTGCGTTCCCAGTGACGTATGGAAAGCAGATCCGTATAGATGCTAACCTGAGGATCACAGATCACTCAGCCAGGAACGACGTTCACTCTGCCCGGAACGACCGAAATTGAGACAGTGAGTTCCCAGTGGCATATTGAAGGGATCTATACAAATGCTAACCTGCGATTCAAAGGTTACTCAACCCGGAACGACGTTAACCCTGCCAGGCACGACGTCCATCGAAACCGTGACAAGCTCGATACCTCCGATCACTACCACTCTCGTCGAGCAAGGTTCAACTTACACGGCAACCCTGCCAGGGTCGAGCTTCACCGTGACGCGGACTGTAAGTCGGATTGTTTAGCCTCCCAGGCCCTGTCCACCCAAAGGTCCCCTGAGCGGCAATGCTAATTCGCGTATATTAGGTGACGGAAAATCCAAACACCATAACGCAGCCGGGACAGACAATCACTCTGACTTCCACCCGTATCGGGACGGTCGAGACTTGTGCCGTCTCAACAGCAACAAGCGCTGTGCTTGCACAGGCCACGGCCGTGCTAGACCCCAAATCCGACCTTACCTGGGGCTGTGCTCCCTCACTGAACTGCAACCCGCCAAAGCCAGCCCACTGTAATGTTTACAGCAATCCACCTGACGATACTTATGTCTGCGAACCGCAGTATTGCAACAAGATAGGGGACTATCGGAATGTGACTTGGAACACGAACGAGACTGGCTACTATCAGCTTTCCGATGGCTATTTCGTGCTGAACCCCAACGCGTTTGGTTTGAGTTTCGATATCTTCTCCGAGGAGCTCATCGTCGAGGTAGTCAATGGCAAGACCACTACCGTCACGACGGGCAACTGGGCCTCTCAGACGTCCATCACCGACTTCACCATCTCGGGCGCGACATCGACAAGCTCGGCTGAGAGCGCAACAACTACCGACCTCTGGTGGAGCGCTAAGCGCAACTACGTCACGACGAAGAAGACTATGCTTCTCAAGAAAGATCTCGACGAGAGTACTATCCCGGCCGTGTGCTTCAGCGAATGCCTGAACGCCTTTAGCGAGGCACAAAAGGTCGGAAAGTCAGTAGACCTTTGCGCCTCCAACTCAGCTTTCCATAATGCATACGACGGCTGCACCGAATGTATCCAAGTGAATGGGGCCTCTAGCAAGCTGACTGACCGGACTTACATCGATGATCAGTTCTCGCAGTACCTCGACTACTGTGAAGCGACCAATCCGACCTCGCCCAGCACAACCACCTCTCCGGCCGCGGAGGAGTCCACGAGTGCGAGTATCGTGACCTCGGCCCAGGAGACCGGTGTTACGTCGGGATCGCTCATCATCCTCACTTCATCGACCTCCAGCGCTTCGTCGTCTGGCTCAGCCAGCGCGACTTCCGTGTCTGACACCTCGACGGCTTCGAGCGGATCCTCTAGCGCCTCGGTGACCTCGGGTTCTGCTTCGGTCTCGTCGGCCGGCAGTTCTAGCGGCAGCGTGAGCTCGGGTGCCAGCTCGTCAGCCTCAACCTCGTCCGGGTCGGCCTCCTCGACGTCGATCACATCCGGGTCCAGTGCCTCGAGTGGTTCAGCATCAGGTACCTCGGCCTCGTCGGCAAGCTCCGGCCAGACACCCAGCTCGACACCGTCGGCCACCGGATCCTCATCAGCCGGCTCGACCGGCGCACCCTCCGGCTCAGAGACGACGCGGGCCCCGAGCTCGACCATCGCCACGAGCACGACCGGCGTTGCCTCCAGTGCCTCGAGCGGTGTCTCCACAGCCGGCGCTGCCGGGCTTCAGCGGATGGGCAGTTCAAGCCTCGGCGCCCTCTTGCCGCTGGTGGCCTGGTTCTTCCTCATCTAGGCACAGCTTTTCTGCCGCTTCCTTATTTCACGACCCACACTCACGACTTCTAGACGCTCCTTTGCGACATTAATGTCTTTATACTTCCAAAACATATCGCATCTTGCCACGATCCTTACGCGCTTACGAAACCAACGACACTCATTTTTGTTAATGTAATGACAAAAGAAGAAGAAAAAACAAGTCATGACCTGAAAATACTTTGCATCTGCAAAAATTCACAACACTCACTTAGAACGGACGGGGATGACCTACAGAGGCCACGTTTGCATTGATAAAAAAGGATGGGATTGGATATTTTGATGCTTTTTTCTCCGGATTACGATACCCCTTAACGACGCTCATTTGGATCAAAGATTAGGATTGGTAACTACTAGCAGCTCCAGGTTGGAAAACGCGTTTTCTTGGATTTGCAATGTTGAAGAAAAAAAAAGGACAGGCAATCGGGGACATAATAAAGATTGGGCTTGGGTTAATTAGTGGTCTCGGGCCGTGGGCACTCGGAGATGGAGACGGGGAGGAGGGCATCGGAGGGGGGGCTCACTGGGGATATCTAATGCTGCGTGGATGGTTTTCTATTCTTCGTATTTGCCATGTTATACTGCAGCAAGCAGTGTTGAATAATAAGACTTTTTTGACCGCTCCGAAATTCTGATATATTTCTATTCTGTAAGAGACAATAAACGTGTTCTGGGTATCTCAAGCTCTATTACAAGAAGGACCGACGCTATGCATGCCACGACACAGGTTTCACACATATATGATGCAGTGATTACTCCCCCTCTTCCCTGATGGCGCTCTTCTCCCTCGGCTCAGAGATTTCCCCCTTCTTGCCGGCAGCGCC
The DNA here is from genome assembly GCA_026119935.1 of Endothia cerciana. Classification (NCBI taxonomy): domain Eukaryota; kingdom Fungi; phylum Ascomycota; class Sordariomycetes; order Diaporthales; family Cryphonectriaceae; genus Endothia; species Endothia cerciana. Next base: position 77,311 of record JALRMH010000036.1, on the reverse strand, counting down.
CGTCAGCTTGTCCATGCTCAATCTCGGCAGGGAGAAGCTCCTCCTCTCCCCCTCCTGCTCCCCGTCCTTCTTGGCCTCCGCCTTCCCCGCCTCCTTCTGGTTCTGCCTCTTCACCTTGTTCATGGCCTCTTCCGTCAGCTCCTGCCTCGTCATCCTCTCGATGACATCCTTCTTCCGCGTGCGCTTGTCCCCGATCCAGATCAGCAGGCCCGCGGTGGCGTTCGCCGTGATGGAGCAGCACAGGATGACGGTGGTGAGGGCGAACGGCCTGTCCTTGTACGGGATACCGTACGTGACCGAGCCCAGGGAGATCTGCAGGCAGCTATGCATGTCGAGCAGCACGGTGATGGCGACGAGGAGCTTGAGGGGGAAGGCGTAGTGGGTCTCGGTCTCGTGCGGGCGGTAGAAGGTGTGCGACTTGGCGTACTTGTTGGAGTGGTGGGTAAGCCTCTCCTGCTGCTTCGGGCTGAGCACCGAGAACTCATCGCCGGGAGCCAGCGAGCGGACGCTCGCTACGTCGTGCGCGGACTCGAGGTCGGGCAGGACGGCCTCCGTGGGCAGGTCATTGTGGTCGCGCAGATCCGGCAGGAGGAGCTTCTCGCGCAGTTTCCAGCTCACGCGGTCTGGGGGGCGGTCAGTCCCGCGGGACAGCGATATCAGTGGGCAGTGTGCTGAGACTTACGGTAGTGGGCGATGAAGATCATGTGGTAGGTATCAACAGCTCGGAAGGGTGCCAAGCCGTCACCAACGATGGCGAACAGCGCAACCAAGGTGTAGTCGATAATGTTGATCAGATACAGCTGCTTTCCACCCACGTTGATCCAGCCGATCAAGAACAGAACCCAGGCGAGACCGAAGAGCGTGATGAGTGTGGCGTAAAGCGTGACTAGGAACCCGAGTGGTCGACGAACGTAGCTGCCGAAGCCCTTCAAGCCACGTTTGAACTTGGACCGGCGGGAGTGAAGCATGTGGCGGACATGGTCGTTCAGCTGGTCGACCTCCTCCTTGCTCCAGCCCTCCAGTGAGGCACCGTGGGGAAGGACGGCATAGTGGGTGTCCTCGACCTCGGATGTGATACTATATGCGCGGTCCGCAGAAGGCCGGTGTTCCTGTTCTGGTGGCGACTGCTGATGCTCCGCAATACTCGCAAGGGACTCTGGGAAGTCTTCGGGCACGGGCGGTGGTCCCCAGGAGGAGACGTCGTAGGTTGGTCGCCGATTGACAAACCGCCCAAGGCTTGGTATGAACAACGAGTTCTGGAGGTTGGTAATGGACGTCAGAGTGGATACCTCTGGGTCGACAACATCAAGAAGGTCGACGATCCTCGAGTCGTACACGGACTCCTGATCTGCACCAGGGTGCGGTTGCGGCTGCTGGTTTTGAGGCGACTGCTGCTGCTGCTGCTGCTGCTGCTGATGTCTTGTTGGCAGGCGTGGAAGCCAGGATGGTCTCCGTCCCCGGCCTCTCGCGGCCTCTGGCGCCTCTGGTACGGCAGGCAGGTGTTGCGGAGCCGCGTTGCCCTGAGGCTGCTGTGTGAGCCAGGTCGGCCTGTCAGGCTCTGAGGTCGACCTCCTGCGTCGATCCGTATCGTTACCAATGGCCCCCTGTTGTCCTTGGCCTTGAGGCTGGTTCTGTTGTCCCTGCCAGCCGTTCGCGATGGGGGTCATCCCGACGCGTGATGGGCGAGCACGCAGTCTTCGCAGGCCGATAGACGACTGCTGACGATTGGCCGTCTGGCCGCCATTACCGCCATTGTATCCCGGGCGAGGTCCCGAGAGGACCGAGGGTCGTCCTGCAGCTGGGGTAGAATGCTGTGGAGCACTCCTCGACGGCGTCAGGTTAGACACCTGTCGGGCAGCATTAAGGTCAGAGTAGGGGTTCCCATCAGATGGGCCTCTGGTATTGGAAGCCATAGCAGAAGTGACTGAGCGGAGGAGAAGTCAAGAAGGAGACGACGACTCAGGTCGTGTCTGTGTTTCGGGTTTAATCCAGCAGCAGGGGTAGATAATCCATGAGAGGATCTCCTGCATGGGAGGTGGTGAAAGGTGATGGTGGTGGTAATGGTGATAGTGACATCCTGGGGGGGGGTCCCTTTTTACAATGGGTTGGGTGTGTGGGCTGGATCTGAGCGCTGTTGAACAAGATAAAGAGACAGGTTGGTGGATCCCACAGGGCCATGCTGGGTGATGTCATATTTGGTCGCGACCGCGCAGGCCCAGTTTACCATAGGATCTTATTTGGCGCAGTGAGACTGCAGGTTTCCAGGGCAGGTTCCACAGGCGCTGCACGGGAGCGCTCCACAGGTGACGATGTTTCTTGGTGCAAGCCTGACAGGGGCGTCTCATGGCTGTCTAAGTCAGCACGTGTCTGCCACCCCCAAAACGTCAACATGATCTACTTGCTGTGTCTCTGCCTTGGCTCTGGCCCATCCCTAAACCATATACAGCATTCTTCTCGAAGGGGCTCTCCTCGATCGGGCTATCTGCAAATCCACGTTCACGACTTACTATAGTATGTACGACACATATGCTGGCACAGATGGCGTCTGTGGCGTAACATCGCCATGAACACATTCCTCCACAGCATCTCAACTGTCTACATACCTGCCATGGGCCACTATAGTAGGACTGGCGTGGTGCCTGGCTGTTCCCCCGGCACGGCCCGTTGATGACATCCAGACCACAATAGTACGGACTACACATAGCAACCTGCGCTATCCTACTCCGTCAAGCCTGCTACTATAGGCTTAAAAGGCTTCAGTCTCCAGTTAGCTGCTCCTGAAGCATGGTTCTCCCGGTACTCGTCCTTCACCCTGTGGGTCTGGCGAGCTTGGCGTGAAACTGTTAGCTTCTGGCCGCGTGAAGGATAGGATGAGCAGATGGTAGAGTCTGCTTGTCTCGCTTTCGAGCGCTGTAATAATGCTCCAGCAGTGGCATGTGGCTACCTAGATATACTTCCATCGGATCAACTATTCCTAGACGAGAGTTTCCTCACCATTACAGGAGACTTTTTGGTCAAAGCTGTGGTCATGGCTCCCTCCTCTTACGTCGCCCGGCCCGAATCAGGTCAAAGGAGGCCCCCATCTTGCATTTACCACTCTATAGTTTCAAAAGCCTGGGTAAACCCCGTATAATGAAATCTGGCTGTGTGATCCATGCTGTTCTCGCAGCTCCTCGAGTCAAGGGGCGGCGGTCACCAGCACAAGCGGCACATAGAGCTCAACCAACGTTAGAGAGATCTTCCCAGATATACCAGCTTCGTAAGACTACAATTTTGCTCCTAGATCCAATATCGCTACCCGAAGATTTGCGAGTTAGAGTTAGGTCAGACGATCACAGTACTTACAATACCACCCTTAGGGATCTGAGCGGTCCTGCTCTCAGGCGACGTAACCTCCCGAGGTCCCTAATATAGTGCCTACTTGAGGATGGCAATGGCCTGGGTGTAAACGAGCCCTTCACTCAAAAGTATATTGCCTTTTGTCGATATTTCCTTCTCCTAGATATAGTTTCAGGGACCTCCCATGTTGAACTCTATACGCCCCAGGAACGCCAAAGCTTCCGCTGGCCATGATCAAGTTAAGTTGTCTTGTGTCGGTTCGATTATTATACTGGCTGTCCGCGATCCTTCTTGAGGCAGATATCACAGAAAGGGAAGCATCGCTCACGCCCTTATTAGAGGAAGGGTTGACGAGGGAATCTAGGTGTTACAACCAACGTGACTGAAGCAGAGCATACTGCAGACCACCTGTCCTACGTAATTCCTGAGTGTCCCTCTATGTCTCTCCATCGCAACATACGACGTGTTTGGCACTGTATTCGCAATCGTTCAGAAGCCTCGTTGTGTGACGATGGTCAGGGAGCAGATTGCTGCGGAATATCAAGACTGAAAAGTGAAGGCGCCCGATCCACCACCATATCAGCCAGCGCCGACCTCAGCCTTATGTCCGCAGCATCATCCTCGAATCTTCGACATCCAAGCCGCAACACCGGCTGTAGCTGCAACCATACCAGCTCCTACGCCCTGGACAGAGGCGGCGACAGCCGCGGCTCCGGCTCCGCCCATCGCGGCGCTCTGGATGGTGGCGAACGCACTTCCAGCTGCGACGCTGCCGATGCCGGCCTGGATGCCCGAAGCGAGTGTGCCTGTATCGACGTCATTCGCCTCATTCATTTGTCTCAAGGTTTCAGGGAACCTCCAGAGGACGAGCTCACGTACCTGCGATAGGGCCCGTAGCGCCCCAGCCAGCAGCCGCCATAACAGGCCCAGCCGCCGCCATGGGAGCAACGACGAGTCCGACCCCTACGGCGCCGACAGCCGCACAGATTGCGGTGCCTGGGTTGGCAGCAGCCCAGTCAGTAGTCTATATCCGTCAGCTACGTTCTGGTGCCGGCGCCTCCGTGGGTCTATATTGGTGACTTGCCTGGGTGGCGGCACCAGGTGCTGCATTAGCGAGGTCTTTTCCCTTCTCGGCGGCTGCCACGAGACCTGCGCGGATGGTCTCGGGGTTTACGACCTCCTTTGTGATCGCGAGGCTGGCGATAATCGCGTTCTTTGCGGCGTTCATGGTTGTTTGCTGGTGGATCGTAGTGAGGGTGGACGTCTGGGAGTGCTGCTGTCTTCGGTTGCCGGGATAATCGTGTGTGGAGTATTCTACGTTGACGGAGTGTTGGAAGTTTGTAGGTTGGAATGGAAAGTTTATCAGGGAGGGGAGTTTAGGCGGAGGTGAATGTTGGGCGGTCGGCGTGGTAGGATGGATGCATGGTCGCGGCGGGCCTCCCGCGGCCAACTGGCATCCAGCTAACTATCTTTGGCCAGCGCTACGTAAGCACAGGAGTACGAAATCTGAAGCACATTCTTTATGATTATCTTATGTGGTGGGCATTTACATTGATCAGATTCTCAGCCTAGGCTTGAGTTCCAGCGCCTAGTGCTACAATTCGTAGTAGCTGTACTGACATTTGCCTTTTCTTTACCGTCAAGTAGAAGTAGCAGATCATGCCAGCAGGCTACTGAACCATGTCTGAGATAGTGCGTCGTGTTTGGATGGAAGGGAGAGTTGGTGGAAGCTCTGAGACAAATATTCTCATGCCTGGATTCGCAGGCGAAAGCCGGATAATTTGCTTTCCTACCGGACAGAGACCACTCACAGGCGTCTTGAAGGTTCATTGGGTATCGTATTCTTTAACGGCTGTACCTCTAGACTCTAGTACGTCTACTTCCTACTACCAGACTTCTTCTTGATAGAGCTGACGAGACTACCCAGGTCATTGCCACCACCAGCAACTATTATCTTCTTAGACTTCTTGTCCCTCCGCCGCTCACCGTCATCCTCATCACCGCCATGCTTCCGCTTCTTCCTACCCTCCTCCAGCAATTTCTTCATGCCTTTAGTACCCTTGAACTTAGGGTTGGATGGGTCAATGGCAAATTCATGGTCCTCAAAGACGGCCTTGAACCGATCGCCATCAACATCCATCTGGAAGTCATCTTGCAGTCCAGCCGCAGCCTCTGCGTCCTTCTTGGCCTTCTTACCCTTTTTCTTCTGATTCTTCTCAGCCTTCAGGATCTCATTCATGTCGAAGTGGTCCAGGTGACTGCCCTCCCCGTCAAAATTGTCTGCTATGAGGAGTTGTAGCTGAGCCTTCTCCTCTGCGTTGTGCTTCTCCTCGGCCTCCCGTGCCTCACGCCTCTTGCGCCGTTCTTCCTTGTTGGTGGCAGACCTTGTTTTCGTCTCCGGCTCTTCGGCTGTGAAGAATGGGTCATCGAAACCGAGGTCTTCCTGCGGGCCATGTTCGGTTTCAGCCCCGGCGCCTTGTCTGTTCGCCACAGCCTTCTCTTTCCGCTTGGCCTTTCTCTCTCGCTCCTTGCGGATGTACTTCTCTGCCGTCGTTTCCTCTCCGGGCGCCTTCTTGCTCACGTCCTCTGTCAGTGCAGATGTGAACGTGATCTGCATGCCTCCTACAGGGCCGGATTTGGATGACTTGTCCGAAGGTTCGTCCTTGAAGCCAAGCGCTTCTCGCATCTTCTTGCGAGCAAGCTCTTTCTTGCTCAACTTTGGGGCACCGGAGACCCCCGCCGCGCCAGCTTCCTCCCCTTCCTCCTCTTCCTCCCCCCCCTCCTCCTCTTCGTCCTCGCTGCCACTGGCCAGGTATGCTTTGATGTCGTTTTCCGCAATGCCATCTCGGCTGCCACTGAATGCATTCTTCATGGTCTCCTTACGGTTGGTCTCCTCTGGGTGCATATCCCAAGTCAGCTTGACCTTAGAATGCTGCAGCGCATCCGTCACAAACTCGACGGGCTTGTAGTTCTTTGGCACGCTCTTGCATTCATCCCGAGGCTCCTCGTCGAATGTGACGTCGTCCGGCACGAACCGCAGGTCGAGGAAGTTTGACGATGACAAGTATTCCGAGCCGTCCGTTTCCTCGTAGATCTTCTGCGCGGTGTTTTTGTCTGAGCAGATCATGACCGCGTAGTAGTATCGTAACCTGTCGAGCTGATATGTCCGCAGCGCATCGCTGTCGAAGTCCTCGTCATTTTGCTCTTTGAGGAGCTTGTCCTCGGCCTCCTCGTCGCTGTCTTGGGCATCGTCCTCCGACTCGTCGCTGTCTTCTGGGGTTTCCACATCGTGATCGGCGCTGCTCTGCTTGAAGATCTCCTTTGGCGGCCCTTCGAGCTCCTCGCGCTGCATCCTCTCCCTGCCAAACTCGGATGGGTAGATGGAGACTTTCTCTATGCGCCCACCGAGCGGGACGAAGCTGTTGCACAGGGCCATCAGGTCCACAGACTTGATGTTGTCCCAGTCGAGGTTAACGATAGCTATGCGATTCGTGACCTCACCAGTCTCGACGTCCGCCTGCTGGGTCCGGTACTGCTGCATGTCCGGTGCATGATCAACCTCCTCTTCCTCGCCGTCGTCGTCGTCGTCCTCCTCCTCATCTGAATCAGAGTCGGACTCGGACGACGAGAAGCCACCGCCTCTCGCGGGATCATATTTCGCCTTGGCCTTGTCCAGCTCCCGCAGGACGATGTCATCCTCCTCGACCTCTACCCCGTCGCCCTCCTCTGGCTCGTCTTCGTTCTCGTCCTCGTCCTCCTCTTGGTACAGCCTCTGCAGCGCCTTCTTCTTAGAGTCGGACTTGATCCTCCGGCCATAGCGGTCGGTCTTGGAAGTCGCAGTGAATTCGTCGTCCTTGAGCATGCGCGAGAAGCGCTTGTCGATGGTGGTCTTGGCCTTGCGCTTGGACGGGAGGGCATAGCGGGGATCGGTCTCGAAGCTGGCGAAGCGGGCGTCGGTGATCTTGGCCGAGGAGGGGCCACCTCGGCTCTTGGATTTGGAGTGTTGCTTGGAAGACATGGTGACGGTCTATTCTCGGGGCAGTCAAGCTTGAGAATATGGCACCTTGGCGACTAGAGCTGTCGCAAGCGGTTTCTACCAGCCTCGACGTGAAGGCGAGGTCCCGGGAATTTTCTTTTCTTTGGAGGTTCTGCCGCGTCTCTGCGGGCCACGCTAAGCCAAAAAAAGAAGGCGGCCAGTGGTCGATGCAGGTGGTCCGTGCACAGACCTCTCCAACTATATAATCTGGGCCGCCGGCCTACTCTTTGCTCGTTTCCTTCTTCTTCTCCTCGCCTTCGGGCATTTGGTCAATTTGAAACGATACGTGAGTTCCACCCCCCAATATCCGCATTTTCAACCCTCACTAACAGCAATGCAGAGAGAAGATTAGCATGGCCCCTGCACTAAGGATGACACGCTCAATCAAAGAGAAGCTACCAATTTTTTTCATTATGCTCGCTGCTTGATGCGGTGACATGACGAAGAATTCATTTCCATTACACTGGGTGGAACGCCCCTCCGGGTTAGTATTATGTAGTCGCTCGGTTCCAACTCGTGCGTTCGAGGTCTCGGCCGTGGCGCTTTGCCAAAGTGAACTGAGTCGAGAGTTGCCCATCGCCTCAGCCGCTCCCTGTAAGCTCTTACGGACAGACAGAAGTCCACCACGCCTGTCCGTTAGACGCCTGGCTAGCAGGATGAGCTGCTGAAGCTGTCAGGCAGTTTACTGGCGGAAGCGCTGGGTTTTGAGCCCAAGACGCATTTCTCATTTCTCACAGTTCCTCGACTGTCTGCCCGCGTCCGCCCACTGAGCCTGTTAGTATCTGCTTCGACGCACCAGTCTGCCGTGACTCAGACCTGTCTGATGTCACCGACCAGTGGTAATATCTGCGGCGTGCCACAGCCAACATAAACCCGCGAAATCAACACCTCACCCCATGTCAGAAGTCATACAGCGGCGGAAGAAGTGATTTCTATCGATGCTCACTCCGTGCGACAGCCTCGATGATGGACAGCATCCCCACCTCAGCCTTGTCCGAGGTCAACACTTCAGCGCCATTCCTTACCACGGGCACCCTTTGACAACGCTACAGGCAGCCATATCAGGACTCTCAAGTTTACCGCCCCCGACTCCTTCGTGAGCCACGGTAACCCACCGGCTTCCATCTAGCAAGAGAGCTCTGGATCAGGCCCAGGTACCTCCTGAAGTCGTCCGGCACGGGCTTGAGCCCGAGACGACCATTTCGAATATATAAGAAAAGCAATGCCAGTACTCCTGTCAGGCCCATCGATAGCACAAGCCGTCCAAGTACCGATTTACGCCGCTTCTGAGTTCGCCCCTGTTCACGGTCAACATTTAACCCGCGTGACCCCTCGAGAGGAGGGCTGTCGGGACCACCACTTACTCTGAACTGCCAGTCTCTCCACACTGGAAACAAGCTACGCCACCAATAATGACCTTGTGTCCACGGGTAGATTGTCGAGTTCCACTCCCTTCCGTCTTCCAGCTTCGAGACGTACCAGCTTCCACATCCCGTCGCTAGCACAGTCTTAGACAGGGCGTCTTGCATCCTATGCACGTACTTCTTCTCCGCATCAGACGACAGCTCTGCTGTGGTACCTTGGCCATCCAGCAGCGGCTTGATGACCCTGAGGGCATAGTTGATGGAATTCTCGGAGGCCATGATGGCTGATGTGTGACCGGTCAGGGTGTTGGGTCCTGGGTAGTGTCGACAAATGTCAGCCTTTGGCCGAATGTTCCGGACCGACCCCGAGCTGGGTCTTTGCGGGCTTGGGCATATGTATTCAGGGTATCTGCATGAGGACTGCTGACTTACCCAGAATGGCGAAGAAGTTGGGGAATCCACTCATGACAGAACAATTATACGCCTCGGGGGCACCGCCAAACTTCGCCCAGTGTTCCTTGACCGTCTCTCCTCCAACACCAATAACTTCCATGGGAAACATGAAGTCATCCATTTTGAATCCGTTGCAGGCGACGATGACATCTGCTTCGATGAGTCTCCCGTCTGCCAGCTTCACACCTTCGGGCACGATCTCTGCCACAGGGGCATCGGTCAACTCAAGGTTTTCGGCGTGTAGGGACTCCAGATACCCCGGGTCAAATATCCTCCTCTTACACCCAACCTCAAAGTCCGGAATCAGGATATCATGATATTTTGCCGGCGCCATCTTGCGCATGTAATCCTCGGCCCTCTTCGTCACTTTCTTGCGGTATCGGTTCCCATCCCAGTTTGTGTAGAAGTACCTCAGCTGCTCCTCGGCAAAAAAAAATATCGCGAACCGCGACAGTCTACCCATCAGGGGCTTCCTCAGGATCGCTCGCGTGGAATCGTCGATCAAGCGATCGATACCTGGGAGAATCCAATGCTTGGTCCGGACGATGTGCGTCAGGTGCTTCGTCCTGCCCACGATGGCCGGCACAACCTGTGCGCCCGTACACCCGTTGCCAAAGACCACGACTCTCTTTCCTGCCAGGTCGACGTCCTCTCGCCACTGCGCACTATGGAAGATGGGGCCCCTGAACTTCTCCACCCCTGGAACGTCCAGCTCCCTCGGGCGCACCAGCTGCCCTGTCGCGCCAAACAAAAACTGGCACTCATGGAGGAACGGCTTCTGATCCTCCAACCTTACCACGGTCAACCGCCACCTAGCCCTCGTCTCAACCCACTCCGCCCTCCTCACCTCCACGCCAAACGTCATGCGGCGGTGCAGGTCATACTTGCCCGCGACACGGTCCAGGTACCCCCACAGCTCGGTCGACGGCGGCAGCACCCTCGACCAGTCCGGGTTTGGCTCGTAGGACAACGAATACAGAGCGCTGGGAATGTCGCATGCGCAGCCCGGGTAGCGGTTCGCAAACCAGGTCCCGCCGAGCGAGGCGTTGCGCTCGAAGAACTGCACGTCGCTGATGTCGTACCAGCGCTTGAGGGTCGCTCCGAGGCCGATGCCTGAGAATCCGGTCCCGATGCAGGCGAACTGCGTGTAGGCGCAAGGCTCTCCTGCTTTATCAGTGTCCGCCATGTTGCCGACAGATGTTCCTCTGGTGGTGGTGCGTATTGTCGTTCTGTGCCCACGGTCTCTTAAAGTGGTGTTGCTACGTGAGGATCCAGAGATTTGGAGAACACTGCTGCTCGACAGCTGTGCATTGCAGCCGAGGTAACTCGCATTGCAGCCAGGGTTGTTCCCATGAGATGGTTCGCTATCAAATACCCCTGCTGCCATGCACTCGGAGATGCTTTCCCATCTTGCCAAATGAGTATAGAATAGGGGCAAATATATTTAAGAGGTCTCGTCTTCTGGTCCCGAGGCGACTCAGCGAGTCGCCAAGCCGGATTGAAGGTGTGTCATTGGTGTTAGACCTGGGAGGTTGAGAGGGTGTGCCCTCGGAAGATGATAGCTCGACACCCCTCGCCACCGTCGTCGACCCGTGCAGCTAAACAACCGACCATCCATCGTATTCATCGGTTCGTTCCGTGACATCTCTCGCCTGCATTTTGCCCAACACGGCCAGAATTTCGCCTTGCTAGTCTGGTCGGCCTGGCCATCACTCTGTGCGTTCCCGCCTCGTCACGATGTCTCCAGTCCGAGACCTGACTATCGTGTGTATCGAGTCCCGGCCCGACACGACAGACAGGTCGAAAGGGTGTTTGCGGATATACTAGCAGACTGCGGATGGCCTCGGCCTGGCGTGCATGCATACTCGTCCGAGGCAGAATTTTGAGGCGAAGCACCGGTGTCCGTCATCCCGGTCGACCTGGTTAACCGCCTGGCAGTATGCTTGCGCCCTTGTTTGGTGCGCTCGCCCGTCTGTCTTTTGGGTGACTCTTCTCTTCGAGCAAAGCCTCAATTGGTCCTCTGCCGAGACGTGCCCAGCGCGTCGGGCCAACCGTCCTCCGGGTCTGGCCGTGGAAGTCGGCTCGTCGTGCAGCACCGGACATTTGTGACAGGCCGAGCTAATCCGTCCACCCCCGTGTTCAGGGCCGCGCTCACCACCAGAGCGGGCAGGTTTCGCCCGGAGGATTCAACCCTGGAGGACCTCAACTAAGGCTACTACTGTAGAACGGTGCCGATTATGGTACAAGCGGGCACGGCGGGGGACGACAGAGAAACTATTATATTAACCGAGTGACCGAGCTCACTGGTCTAGGAAGCGATGGAATCTTCGTTTCTCGATCGATATCGTTGATTACACCCCATAGCAAACCCGAGCACAAGCCCTGTCTTCGTTCCCCGACTCAGCCCGCCAACATGATCGATCACACCCAGCTGTGCGTCGCCGCCGAGGACCACAAGGCCACCGTGGCTTTCTACGAAGAAGTCCTCAAGTCCATCGGCTACGAGAAGCTCCACGTGTTCGGCCCCAATCAAGCATTTGCCGGCTTCGGCGACCGCGGCATGCCACACCACCAGATGCAGACGGACTGGTGGATCGCCTCGAAGCCGGACAAGCCTCCCAGGACCCACCACGCATTCCGCTGCAAAGGTATGTGTTCGTCTCGTCTCGGAAGCAAACCTGGAAGGCGTCGAGACTGACTGGTCAACGCGAAAACAGATCGTGCTGCTGTGGATGCATGGTATGAGGCGGCGATCAAAGCTGGCGGCAAGGACAACGGGAAGCCAGGGCTGAGGAGTCACCACCATGCCAACTATTATGGGGCGTTTGTGATTGATCCTGCCGGCAACAACATCGAGGCTGTCTGTCATGATCCTCAGTAGGCGGTGGCTCGGTGAATCACTCGGGTGCGCTTGCTGCGGGAAAGGCTCTCCTGGGTACGGGATAGGCTTTCATGAATGGGAACATGCCTGAGTTATAATACAATCAGGACACAGAAACGCCAGCGATTAATTGTGTGCGCTGCTTCTCTTCGTCCGCAGGCTGCCCTCCTGACCATATACTCCCCCCCTCCCTTCCCCCACATCAATAAGCAGGACGGTTCAGCATATCCTTTATCGCTCCTCTCAGACCGCCGGTGCTACCGCGACGATTTGGATAATCCATCCTGTTTGTCACCTCTGAACCACCAGCAGGGTAACGCGTCGTGACAATGCGGTTCTTTCGATCTGTCGAAGAGGGCTTAGCACATCTGCAGCACGACGACACAACGGGAACTCACTGCTGCAGTCCTGCCGATCGGCGTTGAGGACGGCCTGCAACTTTTCCTTGGCTTTTTCAGAGGCGGAGGGCATGGTTTATTATGAGATGTCCGAAGGTGCCGTTGGGTGGTGTCTGTGTAGATGAATGAGAATTTCAATGAATCTGATTTCCTGCTCGCGGCTTGGAGCCTTCATAATCCCACCTCACAGGCGGCTTCCCCACTTTCATGAGATGGCCAGGTCTATACTGTTACCCCCAAAAGGTGGCGTGCACTGCTCACACCCTCATGATGATATCAGAGCTGCCGTGTGATGGTCTACAGGGGCAAGATCGACATCGACAAGCACAAGGACTGTCCAGTCAGCAGCTGGACTTTACTTACCACTTCAGGACGAGCCCAGTTTGATCGAGATCCGTACACCTTTCAAGACTTCCCCTCACAGGAAGGGAGAGGGGAATGCCGGGTTGGGTCACCAATACTGGATCCTTCTTTCTCACTTTGAAGCTACTTGCATTCCATCGGGACGCACCTGACTAACACCCGCTGGCATAGGGACAATTCTGATGAACCAAGTACGCAATTGATGCTCTATCACGACTAGATCAGGGAGAGGTGAAGATATCGTGTACTTTTTGGAGTGTATATTCATCGAATAAAGAAGGGGAAATGGTTACAAACTAAGAGGCTAAGATGCGAGTTCAGCCAGGCACAGGGAGAGAGAGGAGATGAATAAGAAACGCTTTATTGGACGTTGAACGTGAGGGTACCATGGAATGAGAATAGTCGTGGGTGGTCTAAGAGAACACGAACTGTAGTTGTAAGAGGCCATGGCTTATGGCTGAGAAACTTCGTCTGTAGCACATTGTTTAATAGAACGGCAGATTTTAAAAAGAGCTCAGGTTGGCTGAGGACTGAAGGGGAGTAGATGACGACACGAAGACAGAGGCCACGAGAAAATACGATTTGACAGAAACGAGCAGGTACTTGATGGCTTAGTGTGGATCCGTGTGATTGCACAATTGTGTTATGGAAAGAAAGAGATACCAAACAATGTCACAAAGATTGGAAATATCCTGAATTGCACATCATTAGGTGATATAGGTGATCCTATATTTGTTCAATGTCTCCATAAAGACACTGGCGGGGGCTAGCTGTAATCAATGCTACAAACGATGCGGGTCTTTTCATACTCAACTAGGTAGCAAAGACTCAAGAGAAGTTTATCTACCTAAGTAGTCAGTGTCCCGAAACCTGCCTAGCGAGATAGGTACCTGAGCACTGCGAGAATTTACATATCCCCGTGTTCGAGGCTAGCAGTCTGTCCACAAATTGGGCTGTTGTTCAGATACTCGAATCAGATGCACAGGTGGGCTGTGTCTCACGGGATCCTAGCATAGGCCATGGCCTTAAAGCTTTCGACGCTTGTACTTACGCTGAAGTTGCGAGGCCTGCTTCTCAACTCCCGGAACGGATCTCAACCTTCTCGCGGGCAAATTGAGACGTAAGCGCTAGAGTTTTCCATACCAGTAGATCTGTCGCCGGAAACTCGCCGTGTGCTCTGTTGACTATCTCCTGAAGTCGGCCGGCACCAGAAATGCAGCGTGACACGATCTTCGGCCTCACAACCCACGCAATGTGAAGACCGGCGCCATAGCCTGCAGTGATGCTTGATCTCCAGTGCTCTTCTACTGCAGCGTAGCCACTGATGCTAAGCCAGCATGTAGATGTAAGTGATCAGAGGGTCTGCAGATTGGAGGTCTAGTCATGTTAAATTTTTGGGGGGGGGGGGGGGCGAGCGGATGCGCTCCCGCGTGAGCAGTGAGCAGATGGAAGATCAGCCGCGGAAAACGCTTCAGCAAGGTATAATGCGGACTCGGAAATCCAGCTCGCATATGGCGTAGGGCGGCATAGGATGGGGGATCATCCAGAGAGATCAGCTATGCTGATCCTCCGTCCTCCAAGCCGTCAGCCCAAATGGCATGTGTGATTCCGTCAATAGGAAATGGAGAAAATGACGACACCATCACCGCGAGGAAGGATGTTGTGGGCGCCCCTAGGGTTACAGTCGGGGGCCGGCTTCGAGTTCTGATACGGCTCTCTACACCGCGTACATCTTTGCGGGCGGCCCCTCACCGGGTCGTGTGACATCAAGCATCCAACGCCAGTGGGAAAATGCACATGCAAGCGGTCAGCCGCCTAGCAGGCCGTGCTTACGAAGGGAGGACGCCCACGGGCTGCCCGCTCCAGTCATGGAGGGTCTCGAAGCGGACGAATAGCGACAGCAAGCTCTGTTTTTTTTCGCACCGAGTTGCTGGAGAACTTGTGCATCGGGCGACAGAGAACACTGAGGCTGAAGCGCTGATGAGGATCTTGAAATTGGCTGACAAGAGTGCTTTATGATGAGGAACAACAGATTACATGCCAGTGGCCCCCCCTCTCCTTCTAATTCGACTTGTGTCTCGAAAGCATTCGGGATAAGCGCTTGTTGGTCGGCAATGCAGTTGCTGTCAAGACGAGTTAGTCTGACTTGATCGCTGCCAGACCCTGCTTCGCCTCGCGTCTTCAACCATTCGTAAGGGTTATTCAGCGACGGCTTGGCCTTACCCCAAAACTGTACTTCCGTCGGCACATGGGGACCTTCCATAACAATACGACCTGAAACCACATAGTGGACCAGCTAGTGCACTGTCAGCAGTGGGTGTTCTCCTCTTGCTCCCAAAAATATCCTCGCCTATTGATCCTCATCTCCATTACTGGTGTTACGCCACCTGCAGGATTCATGATGCAGCGCCACAGGCGTCCTGCGCGTCCTGCACATGGCCTGCAAAAGAGGATAGTCTGGGGGAAGAAATGGAAGTCGATTAGACGGCCTGATTGGCCGAGGCGGCCTGCAGTAGCCACAGTCTCGGGTTTTCTGCTGTCCTGCAGGGTGTTTACGGAGGGCCCCAATGCTACTGTACATAGTAGTACAGTAAGTACTAGTATGCAAGGGTCACCATCTTTCATGATGGAGCAGGGCGAGGCAGACAGCAGCCTCGACCGTTCATATAAGCATGCATGGCCGCCCTCCAATGGTTGGCATGGCCTTCAGCCCCGCACATTCGTGCTCAAGTCGACCCATCAGTTAGCTTGATGGGACTCTCTCTTGTCAGGTAATTCAGACCTGGCTGAGAAGCCCGACCACTTATCACTCTGCGAGATACAAACATGCCGTCGCTTCCGAATGCCCGATTGGTAGAGGCCGATTCGATCTCACATGGCGCACATGTCCCGCGAGATGCCTCAGAACACACAGCTAGCGGCGGCAATACCAGGATATGGATCACCGTGGCAGCAGTGGCGGCTCTCCTCGCCCTTGGTGCTTGCATCGCACTCGTCGCCATCTCTCTCTCCAAGCGCCGCATGATAAAGCGACAACTCGACGAGGCCCGCCAATGGGACCCCTGTCTACAGCCGAGGGACTTCAGCAAAAGACGGAGGATGACGCAAAACGATCTGATGCTCGAGGCGGAAGAACAACGAGAGGCTATGATCCGGAAGTCACTGGCATCACGGTCAGGGAGGTCGATATCGGAGAGCAGCCACCTGACCGCCGACTCGGTGAGCGTCTCCGAAAGGCCCAAGGCTAGCTCCGTGTATCGGTATGGAGCGAAGGAGGAAAAGAATGCCGCGGGACAGCACTCAAGATCTAGATCCGGGTTCTCGCTGTACGACGAGAAGAGCTGGGAGGCGGAGCATCTCTCAAGGCCCAGCTCGGCGGCCAGCCTCCAGAGGGCGAGGTCCAAGTCACCATTCCCTGATGTACCAGCGCCAACATTATCGCGGTCTTCTTCGCTAAGCCGGATGCCCCAGGTGCTTGCGAACAGACCAGAAATGCCTCCTTTGCTTGAGCAGCACCCGCTCTTCCAGAGGATGAATGAAGACTCGGACTCGGGAAAGTGAGCAAAGGTGACGAGGGGCGGACGCGTGGGACGGGAATCTGGCCTTCAATCTGGTCTTTAGGTCATAAAGCTGGGGGTGGGGGACATGCATCAATGGATGACAATTGAACAATGGAAACCTCTCGATGCCAGAATGTGCACAACAGGGTGCTCGCTGCCCACAACAGTCCCTCAGATTGTCCCAGAGCAAAGGGGATGAAGCTGACATAACCATGTAAGCGGCGCGGCAGGCCAGCTGAATAATTAGCTGGCTTCGGAGCTGGTCCATGGTGGTCTGTGCGTCGGCCGAGCCGCACGCTACACCTCCCCAAGTTCGTCACCAACTTCTGACAACTGCCTAACTCCCGACCTTTGTCTCCATCCAACCCGTCCCCTTTCAACAACGACAGTCGTTTTTCTCCGCCCGCAAAACCGTCGCTCTCTGCATCCGTCAGTCCTTCCAGTGCGAGAACGGTGGATCACGGTTTTCCCGACCAGTTTTCGTCCTTTCTGCGCCGAGCAGAGCGATCTTCGAAGCATTCCCTCGCGTCGCCTCTCCAGCTGGACACCTTTACTGCTTTCGAATAGTGGTCGGCAAGGGCGTAACCTTCCTTTCTTTCCTACGACTCTCGGCCTTTTCTCATATTCTGCGGCGACTCGAGTCTATAGACTTGAACCGCACCGAGTCGCGCGCGTGACTTCCACTCCTGCTTACGCCCCCCCCCCCCCCCCCCTTCTTCCTAACGCCAATTCTTCGACTCTCGAAATCTTCGGACGACGCGACGACGTCCCCGGTCGTCACTCGGGTGGAGGTAAAGGGAACAAGACTGTGACTAAGTATCTATCGACTCTTCAACATCGTCAAGATTCACTCGCCACTCTTTCGTTCCGTCTCCCTCTACAACCTTGCCAAAGACCGAGATCAGATACCCAACACTCACGTTGAAGGCCTTCTGGAGTCGCACAAAGCGCAACTCAAGCACGAGCGGTGGATCAAGAGGAAGGTTCGACTCGGCGCCGCGTACGACATCTACAGACCCCGCAGGAGAGAACCCAAGAAGCTACGGCCTCGTAAGGTTACTGGGTCTTTCTGCCTCTCAAAGCCAGGCTTGCCTGCAGCAACGCCCAAGCGTGCGGCTGATCCTCCACAAGCGCAGCGCCAGGCGCTTGCTGAGATCTTCAACGACGCTTCGACGACTGCCGTCGGCCGCGACGTGACGTCCGAGACGATGGCTACCATGATGGGTGCCCAGGAGGAGTACAGAGATGCCCAGCTCAGCAACATTCTCATGTGCCAAGACTGCAAAGAGATTCCTCCCAACCTGGTTGAGGAGTTCAGCAGTGGTGACATGGTCTGCGCATCCTGCGGTCTTGTGGTACGTGTCGCCTTCACGTTTCGAATATCTAATATTCTAATGTAAAGCAGGTCGGTGACAAGATCGTTGATACCCGATCCGAGTGGCGTACCTTTGCCAATGATGACCAGAACAATGATGATCCCTCGCGTGTGGGTGATGTCGGCAATCCACTGTTCGAGGATACCGTCGCGACGCTGCAGACCAGCATCGGAAGGGAGGGCAGCAACTCGTTCCACCTGATGAAGACCCAGGCAAAGACCATCGAGAAGGGACAGGTCTACCAGAAGGAAGGCTTCAACAAGATCAAGACCTTGGCTGATACTCTGCAAGTGGGCGGCACTGTCCGCGACTACGCCTTGCACATCTTCAAGCGTATGTCTTGTCTTGTGATCTGACCTCTCTGGGATAACTAATGCTCATCCTGTCTTCCTAGTCGCCGATGAGAAGAAGTTTCTCAAGGGCAAGCCCCAGGATGCTGTCATCGCCGGTGCCATCTTCATCGCGTGTCGCCAGAACAATGTTCCTCGAACTTTCCGAGAAGTCTTCAACCTGACCAAGGTGTCAAAGAAGGAGATCGGCCGTGTTTTCAAGGCTCTCGAGAAGTGGCTCACCGAGATGCGGGAGAAGGGAGAGGCCGCCGGCCTCACAGATGTCACGTCAGTCCGCGGCTAC
This sequence comes from Endothia cerciana, assembly GCA_026119935.1. Taxonomy (NCBI): domain Eukaryota; kingdom Fungi; phylum Ascomycota; class Sordariomycetes; order Diaporthales; family Cryphonectriaceae; genus Endothia; species Endothia cerciana. Next base: position 58,908 of record JALRMH010000036.1, on the reverse strand, counting down.
GAGCAGAAGGGATCTACTGGAGCCGACGACCTAGTCCGGCGGTACGTGTCGCAGCTGGCCATCAAGCAACAGTCAGACGTCCAGAATGTTGGCATCTACATCGCGAAGAAGACCACTCAGGTTAGCACCCTGGCCGGTCGTTCTCCGTTGTCCGTTGCCGCCGCATGCATCTTCATGGCCGCGCACTACCTTGGCGACTCCATCACTTCGAAGAAGATCGCTGGCGTCGCCGGCGTGAGTGACGGAACCATCAAGACGGCCTACAAGTACCTCTACCAGTGCAAGGATCAGCTGCTGGACCAGGAGGCTTTCCAGAAGAGCCATGGCAAAGGCAAGATTGAACGACTGCCCCAGGCTTAAAAGTCCCGACGGGTACCCAACCGCGATGCGAATAATGAGTGAGTCTCGAACTTGCTGACCAGATCAGCACGCGAGTCGACCCCTGCTCGACCCAGGATTTCTGGTCCTCACCGCGATGAGGTGATGGCGAGGAAAGGTCTTGCGTTTTCATGAACAGATTGCGACTGACAACCCCCCTCGACGATCTCTTCGGGCATCATTTCCGGAGATCCGTCCAGGAGCCTCAGGAGGAATGCCGTTGTTGAGTTCGGACAGGGTCAATGCACATGTCCACTCTGCAATAATGAACATTGGCAAGAGTGCAGGGTTTTAGCCCGGCGAGGCTGGTCGGACAAACATAAGGTCTTAGGTACATGAGCAGATCAAATCTCTCATTGGCAAAACCTCTGCTCCTCATGCTTGTGACGGCCGTCTTATGCTGGGCTGTTGGCCTTGTTGGCTCGACTGTCGGTGAGAAACATGGACAGCGCAGCTAGACGGCTATCCCGTGAGACCTGGATACCGTTCATGTAGCGGCCAGATACGACTCCTCCATCGTAGACACCCCCGTTCTTCCCCAGTAGACACTTCCCCAGGTAAGAGGACCTTTCTTTTCATCCACCTCTCCGTGAATAGCCTGTCAGAACACCCTCAACCTAATAAAATCTGATGAACCGAACCTGATCTGCCCACGAAATCATCATTGTGTGATTACTGGCATACTGTCAAACATACTACTTCACTACCCTCCTGGGGTCTTGACAATACGATAAAATTAAAGGACGTCACTGTTATCGTATCGTGTACTATGGAATTTCTTCGATACGGCTACCATTGCAAGTGACGTGAAGTATTTGCAGGGAAGCACAATCTCTTGTCCAGTTTTTCATAATCAGCTTCCTGGAGGTTATCGTGCGGTCATCCTGCTCCTGTCCTCATGCCCTTGATTCTCGCCTGGATCACCGTTTTGCCTCTTGTCTTATCTTACGTGTGGAAGGAAAATAAGAAAGAAGACCCAAAGAAAAAGAGAGAGATAGAGAGAGAGAGAGAGAGAGAGAGAGAGGATATCCCCCCCCCCCCAAAATTTCAATAATAATAACAATAATAATAAATAATACGGGAGGGCGCGCTTCAAATCCAGGATCAGGGATCTCCGAAGCGTGAGGCTTATGTAAGCATGGTCGCGTTTCTCTTGGCTGGCAGTTCCAATTCGCGTTTTCACAACGATGTCCAACTTCAATGCCACCCCACATCTAACTGCACCCAACATCACCCAGGCCTGCCACCACCTGGTGCTTGCGAACGAGGCAAGGAGGACAGCAGCAGCTCAACTGCCCCAAGTATCAGCCAATTAACATGCCAGGTCGTCGATCAGGCCGCGCAGCTGCCAAGCGCGCAGCTCAAGCTCTTGGTAAGCCTAGGCCCTCTACACCAAGCACTCCACATCCTGCGATCCCCTGGTCTCCTTACCCATGGCTGCGCTGTCGCACTTGCAATGGCGCCACTGCGCTTCCTCATCCCTATTCGCAAATACTTGTCGTAATACGCCAGCGCGACTTGATTGATGCTACCCAATCCGTTCTACCACTACTACATATCATCTTGTCTTCCTGCGCAGCTACATAGCAGCAGCTATCCGCCCTCAGTCAATTATGCACTTGCTAACCAAAGCATGTTCCATCTTCGACAGAGGCCACACCCAAGACGTGGAAGGATCTCGAGGAAGATGATGAGACGATGCCCGATGCTGAGCAGGATGATGACCCGAAGCCAGAAGACGATGGTGACGCTAGCATGAAGGAGGACTCAGGTGCTGAAGAGGCCGAGGAACAGGAGGAGGAAGCGCCCGAGAAATCTCCCAGCCCACCGCCACAACCCATGGTCCGACGCAAGCGGCTCGGTCGCCCGCCCAAGATCAAGCCCCCCGGCTGGGACGACGGTATCGAAGTTCCCCGAGACGAGGTGCGCCCTCGTCGTGGCCGGGGCGGTTGGCGCGGTCGAGGTGGGCGCAAGGGCCAGCCGGCTCCTATCACCCAGCAGGCGGTCGAGAAAGACGGCCCGGTCTTCAACATCATCGATGATGAACTGGACCTGCCTGAGGATCCTGAGGGAGAGACCAAGGTCGATAAGATGGGCTATCTGCAGGGCGGTCGCGAGTATAGGTGCCGAACCTTTACCGTCAAGGACCGAGGCGACCGCCTGTACATGTTATCGACCGAACCTGCCCGTTGCGTCGGTTTCCGAGACTCCTACCTATTCTTCACGAAGCACCGCCGTCTGTTCAAGAGTATCGTCGATGACGAGGAGAAGCGAGACCTGATCGAGCGAGACCTGATTCCTCACTCCTACAAGGGTCGGTCGATTGGCATAGTGACGGCCCGATCAGTCTTCCGCGAGTTTGGCGCCCTGATTGTTGTCGGTGGCCGTCGCATCATCGATGATTATGACCTCACGCGCGCCAGAGAGGAAGGCTTCCAGGAAGGGGACATCGCCGACCCGAACGATAGGTACGACCCGAGCCAGCCCTACAACAAGAATCAGTACGTCGCCTGGTTTGGTGCCAGTCAAGTCTACCACACCAATGCGCCTATCGCGCCCACGCAGATGGCAGAGTTGAAGAAGCGCCGCGTCGCTGTCACTGATGTCAACTGGATGCTTGAGCATGCTCGGGAGGCTGCGTAAGTTGGGCCCTACCCAATGTTCACAGGTTCATGATTGCTGATGCCAAGTTCCGAAGTAACTTCAACTCCCAAATCAACGCGATCCGTCGACGAAACAACAAGGGCGTCTACGACATCCACACTAATGTCATCCAGTACCCCTCGATCATGCAGCCAACAGCTGCACGCATCGAGCAGATTCCATCTTCTGCACCCGACCCCGCGGGCCACATCTCGCAGGTCTTCCCACCGCTGAAGCCCGCCGTCGCCCGCAACTTCACGGTCACAGATACCTACTGCGAGACCCCACCTGCGGGCATCTCCTCTGTCAGCTACGATGGCCATATCAAAGGCACAGCCAGCACAGACCGCAACTTCAATTTCCTAGCACCCTTCCAGGGCCTAGCCGCTATCAGCGACGACGTCAAGGATTGCCTGCCGCCCGAGTGTCGCAAGGCGTTCGAAGAGGCGCTGGCCAGGGAGAAGAATTGGCATGGCGTAAGAACCTCCTTCAATCCTTCAGAGTCTAGAACACCCATCCCGAAAACTTGCCCGTGCGGATTCTGTGACAAAAATGCGCCCCCTGAACCTGATCCAGCCTGAGACTGTGGGGACGGCAGACCGGGCGGAGAGACGGGGTCGTGTTACCTTTGTATAGCTTATTTGTTTTCCTGCATTTCTTTTGATTCCAGAATCGAAGACAGGATGACTGACCATAGATGAGCCTCCAGAAATGGGGAACAGAGACGAGGGCGAAATCGAGACGCGATCCTATTATCGACAAGGCGATCGTCCCTTACAGTGTGGTGCGGTGATTGCGCTGCGGCGAAATGTGGACTATGCCTTACTCTGGCCTGGGCGACCGATATGATAGGTGTTGAGCTGGTATTGACGGTGAGCTCTCATGATTTGTGTGCTTAGCCCCCCGGGAGCATTCGCCGTTACATTGACGAGTATTCCGCGCCTACGTGAGGTGTCCTGTGGACGACAGGTACGTGTGGAACATTCAACCTCTGCTCACGGTGGATGAACCTAGGCCGAGTGCATCGTGACTCAGAGACTGGTTTTCTTTCTTTTCTTGGGAGGTGTCGGTCCATCATTGTTTCGTGGTCACCCACCATGTGATATCTAATGTCTGAGGGAGAGCACATGAGAGGGTGGTAACGGCGTTTTAGGCATCGTGTGCATGGACCATACCCCTTTATTCTTGAACTCCCTCAGGGAATTTGCTGAGTATTTGCTACGGGTTGGGAATCAGGACCTCAGATGCTCCGTCGAGATGTTGATAGAGCCAGAGCTAGGATTTAGCGCCTGTAGACATTAACAAAGAGTTATCAACTCCATCCCCGACATGGTTACTTTACTCTCCCCGGGACTATTGATGCTTGCCGCTCACCTGGTGGGTGTGTTGTTTTGGTATGCCCCAGGCAAGGGACTTTGTGCCTGGTCTGATGGCCTTCATTCCGGGGCATCTACTGTGTACCAGGCAGGTCTGGCAGCGCGAATCTGCCAGGGGCTCGAACATATGTCACTCGAGAGAGTCCCTCTCCATTGTCTCTTCAGCATCTAACGTACAACCGGGAACTCGCTCCAGATGCCGCAGGGCGGTTCCGAGGCGGCAGGCCTTCATCCCGGAAAGCCAATCTCCCCACGCAGCAAGGCGACGACCCAGACTAGTTTATCCGCGGATTCACCACGGAGCACCGTCTTCCTGTGCTAAACTTAGTGGACCCTTGGGCAGCCGTCCCTGTGCCCTCTCGAACACGGAGGCTGGAAGCACCGCTTGGCTGGCCAGGCAGGGACAGAGTAGAATCTCAAACCTCATCAGATCCTGTCGGGCCACGAACGCCATGGCTTCGCCCCCTCGGCCCCCGCCCCCCTTCCCAAGGTAAGCCTGCGTGAGTGGGAGATCAAGGACTCATGAATATGAGAGAACCCCTACCTAGCCAGGGGAGTCACGCACTGATGAACCCTCCCCCCTCCTCTCTTCCCACCCCCCCCCCCCCCCACGGGCCAAGAAAGTAACCGCGTCATCGTCCGCGCGCAGCGCCCCAAGGAAGATGAGGTCGACGCGTTCGCCCATACCGGGTGGGGGGGGGGGGGTTGAGAGCGACAGCGCCTTCAGAGGCGGCCCTTTTCTGGCCTGCCCCAGCCCTGACCGGGCCACCCGTCAGCGCATGCATCACCTTGGGTGGCGGGTTGCTTATGCTGCGCTGGGGGCCTGGCTAGCTGGCAGGGATGTCACACAGTTACTCCCCATGAAGCGGCATGAGTCTCCCGCGTGGGGGGGGGAGGGGGGGCGACGCAATCTCAAGGATGACATGTGTGCGCACTTGCAGCTCTCACCAGGCATCCTCTGGAGGTCCCCGGGCGTGTAAGTATAACCAACGAAAATACCAGAGTACCCGTCACGGAAAAGTGTGTTGTCAGCAACATTTCCGCACAGGGGATATCGGAAGCCCCCCCCCCCCGGACAGGATTTCAAGGCTTCAATGACGTAGTCCCCGTGCGTTCCGGGCAGAGGCGGAGGGGTGGGCGGGTAAGGGGAAAAGAAAACTCCACGACTCATCAGCACACCATCGTGGATGATTCCATGCCACAAGGAGGACCTGCTTGCTGATCGGCGAATCATGGGAGCCTGCGTCCCTGCCTACTATATGGGGCTCATGTCCATAAACTTACTTGATCCTCGCCTTCGTCGGTGGGGTGTGGTGAGACCTGGTGAGGCCTGGTGAGGCCTGGTGAGGCCTGGTGAGGCCTGGTGAGGCCTGGCGAGCTCGCCCCTCGCGTCATGAAGTACATGCGCCCCCGCTCTTCCCGGTGCGCCGGCCTGGTCGACCGTGTTGAACATTAGGGCCGGGGGGATGCGGGGGTGGGGGAGGGAGGTTTACCCGCAACGGATCGATGAGGTGTGCCCTCACCCCGAAGTGCGGATCTTTTTTACACTGTCGGATGTCTCCTGTTGGGCACATGTCGCTGACAACTTCTCGGGAGCGTCCTCGTTGTACTCCACAGGTGCAGGCCGGCTGGCTTGGCCGGAGCGACGTCGCTCCTGTTTGGTAGCGTACTTTGGGCTACTACCCTCGATAGGGTCGAATGAGATAGATGTTTGGTATCATTGGCACTCAGGCCTTGTGGCAATCCCAACGTCTCGGACTGGCACGTGAATACCGCGGACGAGCCCGAGTCCCGGGTGAGAGGCTGCCGCTCTTTCGCGCGGGTGCAAGCGAAGTGATGAAGCAATCGCTGCCTGACAAAAACCCTCAGACGAAGCACGTCGCCCCAACCGCCCCGCTTAAAATAAAGTAAAAAAAATCGTGAGGATGGGATCCGAACGGGCTTCTGCTCGTCATGGAGATCGACGAATGGTCTGGGCTTGGACAAATACTCCAGTAAATGTCGCGCGCTACTGCAGGCTTCTTCTTTGAACCCTCAGCCCCTCCCTCCCCTCGATAGACACGAGGTGGTCAGTCTCCCGCGTCTAGCCAACTCTGGTCGTCCAGGCCGTCACGATTCCCCCCGCCGATCCCCTCCCTCCCGGGGTGGATGGAGCCCAGCTATATGTCGTATTTGCTCGTCTACATTCCCTAGCTGGCGGGACGACGATCACGTCCAGGCCACACAGCCTCTCTCTCACGCCTCTCTCCCACCATCGGAGGAGGGGGCGCAGGGTTTATGTGATTGGTAAGACGGGGTCTCACAAGCTGGAGCCGCCGCTCAGACAGACCCTTTCAAGCCGACACCCTCCCGACCTCAGGTCTGACTGGTCAAGATCATTATGAACCCTCATCAGTGGTAGGGGTCACTGGCTGGCGTGGAAGCCTGCCGGTGTTTCTAGCGCGGTTGCTCATGCACCGGAGCGGAGGAGTCACTACCGCTTGACGTCGGCGTGTGGGTTGTAGGGATCGCTGCTGCTAGGCGCGAGACTTGGTACAGACGCACTTGTTGGTCACTGGTGTGGGATCTCAGGAGAGTCACTCGCCTTCTTCGTGTCGTCCGTTCGGGGGCGAGGAAGGCCAGCCACCTCTAGCATCGTCATACCACGTAGGCGAGCTCGGAGCACCGGGTTGTGCATTCCAGAGGTTGCGTCTCTGGAAGACCCTGGGCTGACAAATTTCTAAGCCAGTACGGTTCACTGCTTGTCACTCATCACGCAACGACAACCTGCTGGATTGGGCGCGACATCATCCAGCGAGCCCTGCGGGTGTCTCACTCCGTGTCTGTAGGAATGCATCGCCTTGCGCCCTTGGATGAGCTCGCGGTCCGGCGTGGCGGCTGTCGCACGCTCCCCCCCCCCCCCCTCCCCCCAAGCGTACATATATCTTCGGTGCGGGGAGGGAGGGGGAGGGAGGGGGAACGGATGCAGGCCGGGTCTTCTTGTCCACTCATCACATCGTCATGGCCAGCGCCTGGCTGCAGCTCGCAAGGCACATGCAGAAAAGCTGCATGAGGCGGGATTCTGCGGTAAAGTCGAGCCAGTCGCGGAGACCGCCGTGATCGACCTCGCGTATACAGGCAGAAGAGCGGGCATGTGGGATGAGGGGGGCGCCGGCAGGCCAGAACAAGACAGACAACCCGCGTCCTGATTACAAAACAAGAAAGTCTGTGAACACCTCGGTGCCGTGTTTGGGGGCGTGATGGGATCTACCCGAGATCCGTTGCAGTGGCAGAGTGGGCGCCCAGCGCGGAAACCATGCAGAGTTCCTTCGCGAGGGGTATTTTTGAGAGTCAGTGCCAGGTCGGGGTGCTGGGTAGGCCGCCTTCCGCGTGGGGACACTTCGTCGAATGCTTCCAGATGGTCAACTGCTATCTATGTTCGCTCCCGGTATGAGAACGAACTTTGGGATGTGTCCAAGACGCCGACCCGCATGCTGTGGAAGTTGAAGTGCCGTCCAAAGGGTGCATCTCGCTCATGGGACATCAGTCATCGGGTTCCCCGGATATACAGGACCTGAGGAACTTTCGCACATGCAGCAGCAGGTCAAGGCCGGTAAGGTAGGTGGGCAGCGGCGGCTGTCACTGCCAAATGCAGTGAAGGAGGATCAAATGGTCCCTTCGCTATGTAACCATGCTGTGGTCCTCGCTGGCAGCGCCGACAACCTCGGGTCGACAATGATGTAGTCGGCTTCATCTGTAAGGCCAGAAGGGTGTCCACGTGGGGTACATTTTTGCTTGCGGTATGGGTTGCACAACGAATTATGGTAGTATAACTGATTTCGCTGGCGAGAGCCTAGGCCCCGGAGAATTTCTAATCGTGAACAACAACGCAAAGTCTCCCGACGAACAGTCAAGACAGTAGGCACGTCACAGTGGTCCGAACGCTGGCGCAGACGGCTGCGTGACACTGCTGAGGCGTGAAGCGCATCGTCAGGCTTTCCGCCTGGATCGGCAGGTGTGGGGAGGATGAGATGACCCGTCTCGCCTTCTAGGCAGCTCAGCGTTCGAGCTGTCGACTTGGCCTGCCCTCTCGAGGGTGACAGAACCACCGGGCAGGGACGCCATGACACTTCAGGTAGCACCTGGTACGAGACATTGGTCTTGCCGAGCCAGGGCAGTTAACGAGACGGGCATTCTGGCTTCCGAATCGGCGGGGCTCATTTGGGTACGAGGACACACATCCGCGAGGACAGCAAAGTTTCCGGCCGGAGGAGCAGCTCCATCAGGCCTGTCGCGGCCCTGCTCAGTGCGACCTAGACCTGATCGTCCATTGATTCGTCTCGGAACTGTTGCCGATCCCAAATTGTCCTGAATTGTCGGGTAGGGCACGGTTCTGGTTATGTTTAGCAACCAATGCTTACCCTAGACCCGTCGTACGGATTAGCAAGAATTGAGGCAGGCCGCGGCTGCTGCAACGTCTCAGGGTCAACGCGTTGACAATTGAAAACACCTGGACGAGGCGCGGCATCTGAAATTATGGGGAATGCTACAGGGAGGCAGTCGTGGCCGTGATTCGATGATGATGTGGACGTGATAGGCCTGGACTGCTGGAATCCGTCCGATGCCCGTTAAGATTTTTCTGCGACTCGGCTGCCTTTTGGAATCTGAGGACCACTGCGACGCTGACTCGTATAAGGATAGGATACTCTCGCTGTGTGCTTGGGGTCCCTTGCTGCAGCCCGCTTGCTGTTTAACGCCAAGCGCAATGTTTCTCGCTGTCTCCGGAACTCGAATCGAAGAGACGTTCATATATGATACAAAGTAGACGGATGAATGAGACTGGGCAGTCGTATTCCGATGCTGGTGATTTGCGAGGAAACCCAATGGCAGGAGAGGTAGATCCATCTAGCGATTAAGACTGACTTCCTCTCGAGGGAGAACGACCGTTTTGGTCGCGTTGCAGCCGCGGCCAAAGGCGGCCCATCTTCAAAGGCCCTTCAGGCTGAGAACTTCGGCGCTCTGGTGCCCTAGCCAGGACTCTGCAGCTCCTGTCTGGGAATAGTAGTACTGGGTAGAGAGACGCGGGCCAGCCTCAGTCAAACAGCCCTGGACAGGGGATCTTGTCGAGAACTACTGGGTAATGAGGAATGACGGGGCAGCCGCAACAATCCGTTACAGCGGGAGCTTCAGCTCCCATGTCCAGATTCTCAAGGGCTGCAGCCCTGCGGCAGATGCGGTTGCGCCCCCCCCCCCCCCGCCCATGTCGGCGAGGGACTTCCGCCGCTTGTGACGGCTGACGACGAAATAGTCCATCGTGTGAGGCCAGCAGGCAGAGTAAGATGTCTTTCTCGCAATGAGAGACACGAGAGCAGACGTTTGAAGTCACGCCTTGGTGGTGCTCGGTGTGATGCTCCAACTGCCGGGGTAGAAGTCAACCGAGCACAAGTCCGCCCGGCCAGCCACATTTGTTGCTGAGGATGGATGGGCTACTGCATTTCGCTTTCACCTTCCAGGTCTCGAAGGAGGAATGGACCCGCCCGGTCAACCTGCCACGAGTTCCACCTATTTTCTGCCCGTTGCCGAAGCAATTCTGGACAAATTGGCAAGTGTCAGGTGTCGAAATTGCGAGCGAGTCCACCACACCAGCGGGTTTGAGAAGCCTTGTGGTCTGGGCTCGGAAGACGGTCAGATTTGCCCCATAATAGAATTTGCTGTTCGTCTGACTTCGTATCAGTGGAGCAACCCTGTGCTCTATGGAAAGCCATAGCTTGTGCCGACCGATTGATTATTATTAATTTTTAAAAAAATAAATAAATAAATCGAAATAATGCCCCCCTCTCAAAAAAACCAAAAAAACGGGGTGCTGGTGCAAGACTAGCTGTTCAGATATGTCGGGGTATGCTATCCTCACACCCATTACAGTGACTCCTTTTGGCCAGCGTGCCTCGTGTCATTGACCCAGTGGGGTTTGCGGGCTCTGGTGCATGCCTGGCAGCATATCCATGAAATTTGGACGGCTGTATCGCGGGCGTGCCTCTCGGCTGGCCTTAAACGCTAGAAATAGACACACCACTAACCAGTACGGAGTAGTGATCCGTGTGGCATAGTACTGGGTAGCGACCTTTTTAGCCGATGATGCCGGCTAGTAGGCACAGGAATGTCCATCGTGGTGCGCACGGGGAGACTTGGTCGAGGCTAGAGTGTGAACCTGCGCAAGCACCATGTGCCATAGTAGGTAACGTAGTAGACACAGCTGAGGGGGAGAGGTGACCGGAGTTGAAAACGGCCGGCGCTTCATTGGCTGGAAAGGCGGTGAAGTTGTCGAGAACCAAGTGAGGTTTTTTTAGTGTCTGGCGCTCCCTAGGCCATTGGTGAGTGGTCGGTCGATTCGCGTGGCCCACAGTGGGTGGTGGGCAGACCAGGCAGATCCACCGGTTTCTTGAGGAGACCCTCCAGTGGGTCCACGACCCAGTCTATTGGGAGTTGGCAGTTGGGCACTCAGGGTCCGGACCTGCTGGCCATGGCTGGTTGGTCCCAACAGGGGCCTCGAGGCGACCTGTGCGGTCGCGATCTTGGGCGGTTCTCGCAGGCCCATGTGGATACGTGGAGGATCACTGGTGGAGACTGACAGATGCCGCGGGTGGAAACAAGGAGGCGGGCCTCCCTCCGCCCAGGGCTTATCCAACACAGGCCGCAGGTGACATTCAGCAACCGGTGCCTCGCTCGTGTGCTGCAACTTTGCTGCAGTTACCTGCCACTGTTGCTACAGTACGCAATGCGCCCCTGGTGTTTCTGTTGCCGGGTCATCAAAGAAAGAGCCAGAATAGAGGGTCTTCGTGAATACACACACACACACAGAGAGAGAGAGAGAGAGAGAGCGAGAGAGCGAGAGAGAGAGCGCGTCCTCCACCAGGCCGACGGTGACGAAAGGGCCAGACGCCACGACGATGAGATTTTCTCGGGCTCGTGACCTGCACCTGAATGAAAATCTCGCTACTGTTGAATCCCAGAGGGGCGAGCTTTGGTGTTCAAGGGTGACGACGACCATTGGGAACACCGGAAGGGATTTAGGATGATGGCCTTGGTCTGCTGCTCCTCGCGTGGCACCCCACTCTGGGACCCTCTGCAAATCCTATCCCCTGGCTGGGAAGGATGAGGGATCGGGGTGTGATTTTTTTTTTGGCGGGGGGGGGGTATTGGTTTATACATAGTACGAGGCAGGCGCGTGGCTCTTTCCATTACCAGCTTAGCCATCCAGCGAGCAAAATCTTCTACATAGTAGTCCGACGACGGACCCCTGTCACCGGTTTTTCCCCAACTTTCTCTTGTCTTCTTGGGTAGCAACACTTCCTTCCCACCCGCCACCGCTATCCCCCTCCCTTCCCTTCCCTTCCCTTCCCTTCCCTTCCCTTCCCTTCCCACCTGCAGCTCCAGTGCCCCTTCAATTTGTGTTCCGTCCAATTTTGCATCAACTATAGGAACATAGCCTACAATACATCCATACTTAGCACTTGACTAGGTAGTGACTCCCGCTCGTTGCTTGGCGGCCCCAACTCCGTACGGGCTCAAAACGTGCCCCTGGGATCACCCTTTCAACCTTTGTCATGAAGGTAGGTCCTGTGCAGACGTGCCAGTGGCCAACAAGCCCTACTGCCTGGCCTGGACCTGCCGTCGATCCGCACCTGTACCCGCGCCTGCACCGCCTGACGAGGCTGGCACCGGACCCTGCCCTAGGCCAGCACCTTTGCCCTCTAAGCTCCTTCGTCCAGGGCCAGCAGACGGCATCCCGTCGTCATCCAACGCCAGGGCGCCAGGAACCTCGAGTCACTTGCGAGTCGCTCAGATCATCAGCTCCTCCGTCACCCAACAACATCCGCCTCTTTTTTCTTCTTTTTTTAAATTTAATTTTTCTATCCAGTCTTTCAAGAATCTTTTTTAAGCCCTCATCCTCCACTCCATACTCGCCCACCATCCGTCATATCATCAACCTCTCCTTCATCCCCTCTTCACAGCCCCCCCTTTTCTTTCCTTAGTCACAAACGCTTTCCTTGGTCACAAACGGAATCCTCCTCCGTCCGTCTCCCCCTCTCGACCAACTGCAAGCCGCGGCCAAATTGAGTTCTGTGTCGTCCAAGTCAGGGGTTCCGGTGCTTGTACGGTACAACACGATACGATACGGTGGTGTGCATTCACAAGGCAATACCGAAAACCACCCCACCGTTGACCCATTGATCGTATAAAACCCGTCCCGTCTTTTCGTATCTTGTTGCCTGTCCAGCCGAATATCTCCTCGGACCCCGTGATCCGACCGACTACCTGAGCAGTGCCCCACATCCCACTCTCGTGTTTCGAGCGGGAGGAAAATAGGACAGGGCAGACACGGCTGCAAGTCACGAACGTGATCGAGACGAGTGAGAGCGCGCACTTACGGCCTGACGAACGAGACCGATCCGAGGAGTGTCTGCACGGGTAGAGGCCCTAGCAGCAGTACCACCACCACCATAGCCAACCCCCAGGCCGAGGTCGTCAGCACTACTTCGTACCGGTACGGCCAAACCGAATGAGAACGGATTACGGAGCTGCATACCCACCTCCCCTGCTACCGCGCGCCCTTCAGCACCGTTTTTGCAACCTCCTGCCGCCATCTGTTACTGTGCATCCCCACACCTGCAACCTCAGCCGTTGTAGCGGATCTGCAGCTCGTCAAGGGATCTGGCAAGATCAGGATCAAAGTCAAACCCAGGGTCAGGCCGTCACGCCGAGCCTTCCAGCGGCAGCCTTTCGCCTCATCCTCCTCCCTGATTTTCCAAGAGGAAGGCTAGGCCCTGCATCCGAGGTCAGTACATACAGTCATTCATTCATCTCATCTCATCGCATCTGCTTCCCAGGTGGGTGTGTGTGTGGGTGTGTGTGTGTGTGCATCATCGCCACCTACGTCCACCCCCGACAACCGTCATCAGTTCAGCCCCCCCATTCCCTCTCTCTCTCTCTCTCTCTCTCTCTCTCTCTCTCTCTCTCTCTCTCCCCCCCCCCCCAAAAAAAAAACCCCAGGCCAGTCCAAAAACGGTATCAACGGTATCTTGTCGTGTGTCCATCCATTCAATTCCACGCAGGGCCTTGGGAGGCGCCGTTGTTGTGCCAGGGTGGGGGGTGTGTGTGTATATGTGTGTGTGTGGCTGCGCTGCCGTCCCTTTGCCAGTGGTAATCTTACTGCTCGGTCAATTTGACAACACGGATCCACCACACGCGGAACCCCATTTGTTTTGGGTCCAGGGCCAGGTCCAGGTCCTCTGGTCTACGAGCCACCCTGGTCCGTCTGGTCCATCCCAAATCTCTACCACACTCGAGACTCGGCACTCCTTGACTTCCGGCTCACTTTCGCCCACACCCTCTCACCTCTCACCTTTCCACCTACCACCTCACCTCCCCCATCAGTCACCTGGCACCTGGACAACTGTTCCTCGTCCTCGTCGCCCGCGGCTTTTCCTCCATCCTTCTTCGACGGCGAGAGCGATCACTGCGAAGCTTGTCACTTCAAAGTTTTCGTTAGTCCCTCTCCTTTTCCGCCATCGAGTCGCGTCTCATCCCCCACCCGACCGGTCCCTTCTCCTTCCCTCCTCTTTCACCTCTCCCGATCGGCCGTTGACTGACTCCCTGGCTGAGCCTCTCAATCCCTTCCACCTGTACTCGCCCGACGCATTTCACAACTTCTGTGTCAGATCTGAGGCACGGACTCAACAACCCGTTGTCTGCCTTCTGCACTGCGAGATCAGCCCTCACTGACTCTCCGACATTCAGTCGTGCAAGGACTCTCCCGAGGTTCTTCGCCCTTGCCCAAGATCATCCTGCGACCTGGGTCTTCTTTGCGCGACTTTCGGTGCCCACCTGAAGTTTTCGACGAGACAGCATTGCCACTCGGCACACTCCTTAGTCCGGACCTTCTCACCAACGCCCTGCGATTCTTCACTGCATTCGTATCGTTGCGTTCGAGACATCATCTCGAACCCCCCTCCCTTCCCACCACGACCTAGATATCCTACGGACGCCTTCTCTGGGATCTCTTATGGCGCGGGCATCACACTAAGACACCATCTTTCCTACCTGCCTCCACGACTCTTCAGCCTTGGAAATCTTCTGCCGGCGATAAGTGGCACTTCCACGTTGCTGAGCTTGACATCCAGGTGCCAGAAGCAGATCGCTCCAACCGTCAGGGACTTCCGTGCGCTACCGACCAACCCCTCAAACAATTCGACAAGATGCCTGGAGGAGGTGTTTGTGCTGTCCTCGACTACGAGGTCGACATGATGGCCGAATACGTTGCCGAGATGGCGGTCGAGCTGATCACTCCTCGATCCGCCGTCACCGCCGCTTTCCGAAAGTTCTGCTCTCAAATCTTGTCCTCCACGCGTCTACCCAAGACGACCATCCTTCTCGGCATGAACTATCTATCCAAGCGGGTCAATGGCATCAGGATGTCTGGAGCCCCCTTCCATCCTCATGAGGGACAAGTTTGGCGAATGTTGACCATCGCCCTGCTCCTCGGCAGCAAGTTTCTCGACGACAACACTTTCCAGAACCGTTCTTGGTCCGAGGTGTCGGGTATTCAGGTCTCGGAGCTGAACAAGCTGGAGGCCGAGTGGCTGGTCGGCATCGAATGGAACCTGTATGTGGACCTGGACCGAAGCCAGGACTACAACGCATGGCTGGAGAACTGGGGCGAATGGGTGGCCAGGAAGAAGATGGCTCAGACCTTGGCCAATCGCGAGAGACTCGCAGCCCTGGTCACTCCTATCCAGACCGACTTCAACCGTCCTGTCCGTACCCAAGCGTACGACATCTGGCATCAGCAGCAGGTCGCTGAGTACGAACGTCTCTCTAGCCTCAAGCGCAACGAACAGGCTCAGCAGCAATCTGCCTATCGTCCGCAGGAAGTGTCTTGGAACCACTTTTCAGCCGGCCCCTGGTCGAGTGCCCCGCTCACGCCTCCCGACTCTGGCTACGGCACTCCTGAATACCCTACCTCCGCGTCTTCCGGCAATGGCCAGTTCTACGGTGACTGGTTCAACCGAGCTTTTGCCAACGATTTCCAGGGCCACCGGTACTCTCGCCAAAACTCGGTCTCCAACGTCTACCATCACCCTCGTCACTCCCACTACCCTAGTTATTATAACAACGGCCAGAGTATCTGGGAGATGAACGTCGCCGAGTGTAACTCTGCCAACTGCGAGGGTCCCTTCGGTGCCAAGTCTCAGCCATACTTCATGACGGCTCCTGCCTATGGCCAGGCTGTCCTGGGCTGAGAAGACGCCTGATGCTTTCGCCGAGTCGCATAGACCGCGGTGCCGAGAGCGCTGGCTCCGGCCCTGCGCGACTGGCAAGGATTACGTGGGCGGAGTTTGTACATTTCGCATTGCGGAGGTTCACGGATTGAGACAAACGATACACTTGCATTCAGATACCCCTCGAGTTCCGGCACGAGTTTGGACCTCCACGCGCCGACCACAGCTCGGATCTGTGGCTGATGAAGCGCCAGCTTTTTTTCACCACGGCGCCTTTGGGCTGCCTAGGACCAAGCTCTACTTCCATCCTGCACTAGCTGGGCCCTGGTCTGGCTAGCAGTATGGGGGTGCTGCCGACTCGTTTAATGACTTTTTTTTCCCCTTCTTTTCGTTTTCATGGTTTTCTCTCGTTCTCTACGATACATGGCTCCGCTGGCCATCTCATTCACGGGCGTTGACGGACATAATACCAGGTGGTCTTCGGCAATAGCCACATCATTTACGCTCTTTCCTCAATCGGAAAATCAGTGGCATTCTCATGGTTTCAGATGCTAAAGGAGAAAAAAATTCGTTCACCGCGATGGCGAAATGGAACGCACCAAAATGGACATACTTTCGGGCCGTCTCGCCGCACCCAGGTTAATCGAGCGGCGGAAACGTGAGGTGAATGGATCCTCATGGTCAGTTTCGGACGAAACTCTCGAGCTGCCTTCGGCAGTTTACCTGAACTGGATCAACCTTCGCCTACAGACCTAATTCGGCCTCTCGAACACGGCAATGTCCTTGAACCCGATGCTTTCCCATCGTCACGATTTGCGGTCACGGGTGCGCTCGTTCTCATTTCGACCTGCAAGAAGAAAAAAAAAAGGTTTCGAGTCAGCCGGCGGTGGACTAAAGTGCTGTCTTTTTTTTTTATTTTTTTTTATCATCTCTTTTCCCCTAGGATCTGATTCAACTTGTTTCAGGAGGACACCGGTGATTTCTTGTTTTCTCATACCCCCGAGCCTACTACGGTTTGGCCTGTATTTTGTTGGTACATGACTTGACTTCGTTACTTTCGCTTGCTGAGGGTTGGTCGCATACAACGCGCCACTGAGACGATCCGTCAAGCCTCAAGCAGAGGCGTCCACCCGAAGCACATATTTTCCTCACTGTACCTTCTTCGGTTTCCACCCAGCATGGCACGCATGTTTAGAGGATATCCTTCGGTTGGCATTCATAGAAGGCGGCACGGTCGGTTGTTCTGATTAGTCCTACTTTCACTTTTTCTTTTAATGCTTCTGCGATTATTTCACACTGGAAGAGGTGGATTACATTCGTAACGTCCACGCTCACGATGCGACGAAGAGTTCCTCAGATGGTTCAAGAAGGGATGAAAACAAAGGGGTCTTTTGTTCTCGGTACACAAAAAGAATGGCACTTACGGAGCAGTACATGCCTTGATCGGAAAGGTCTGAGGCTGAAGGGGGGGAATTTACAAAAGTTCGACCATCGTCTCGCGAGGGCCTGCTCATCTCAGATCAGCGATGAAGCGTACCGTGCCTAGCACATGGTATGGGCGCATCAGGATTGAGTATCACGGCGAGAGACGGTGGTGATTCAAGCATGGCCAGGCCTGTCCTGGCCGAAAAGTAACGCAAGGTACAGCACAGCGTTTAGATACCATACCATGCCAATATTCACAATGAAGACAATGCTGCTAGGCATATTTTCAAGTGCATAGGTCTTTCCTCTTGCCCGCACATGCCGGTGGCTAGTGCAGTATGCGATGCTCCTGGCATTCTGGAAGGTTTCGAACCGCGCTGTGGCCTCCGGCCGGGCGTGCGTGCGTGCACATGCCGTCAAACTATAATTTTATGACAGCGGGAGATCGAGGGCGGCCCCCGGGCCACGCAGATGCGGTCGCCTCCGCCGGTCAATTGTTTTCTACTGCTGTGCGAACCGCCCCGATGCTTGTCCCGATCACCTCACCTCCAGACCCGCTGGTACAGTAGATACCTACCTCACACTCTAGCGTGCCAGGGCAGCGCTATTGGGTGGCTTTTTACAAAACGAGCCCGGCTGACAATTATCCTGTCCGCCCACCCCCCCCCCTTCCCGCCGGACGCGCCCGACGAGCGCGACGTGGCGAGCTGAGACACATTTGTGGACTTGCTGTGAGGCAACTGCAATTCGCTGTAGGAGATTTGGTCAGACGAGGGATAGACAGACAGGCTTCATGTTTGGGAAAGGGACAAAAATCCAATGAGAAGGGGCCGCGGTGGGTGGGCTTGACAGATTGTGAAATCACAAGATCTCACTATGAATTTTGACCGAGTTAGACTGGTGAAGACCAGAAGCGTTTCTGCTGTGAACGAGCCCGTTGTGTCAATTGATGTTGTGGTCAAGCCCCGATTCTACACGGTTGAGCTACGAGAAGCTAGAAGTTGGGCGAGAGGCCCTCGAGCGCGCGGCACCCCTGCGGAGCGGGTACTCCAACATCCCATCCCTACTGCAACATCCCCATACCTACCTGCCACCACGAACGACGACCTTAGGGGGGAAGGGGAAATAAACCTCAAGCGCGCTTCCCACTGTCCTGACAGGGTCTTTCGTGCCTCTTTATCCCCATCCCATCCCATCCCATCCCATCCCATCCCATCTCATCCCACTAACCCCGGCGACTGACCGCCATGTCGTCCCGCTTCGTCTCCGGCGGGGCGATAGACACCAAGACGGGCGACGCCGTGCCGGTGCCCGTTGGCACATCATCATCATCAGCATCATCATCATCCACGACCGCCACCACCAAGAAGTCCGAGGAATGGGCCGCGGTGGAGGCCCAGCTCGAGAAGGAGCGGCAGGAGCGGGCGCAGAGGGCCGCCGCGGCGCACGGGGGGGAGGAGGGCCGGAGCCTGTACGACATCCTGCAGGCGAACAAGGCCGCGAAGCAGGCCGCGTTCGAGGAGGCCAACAGGATCAAGAACCAGTTCCGGCCGCTGGACGAGGACGAGGTCGGGTTCCTGGACGAGGTGCGGCAGCGGAGGCGGGAAGAGGAGGAGAGGCTGCGGCGGGAGACGGAGGAGGGGCTGAGGGGGTTCCGGGAGGCGCAGAGGGGCGCGGGCGGGGAGGATGACGGGGGGGAGGGGGGAGGAGGGGAGGGGGAGGGGGCGGTGGTCGCCGCCGAGGGCGGGTGGGGGGCCGCGGGCAGGAAGAGGAAGCGGAGGAGGAGCCACGACGGCGGGCTGCTCAAGGGGGTGAAGAGGCGGACGAGCAGTGGTGCTGGCGAGGGCGGAAAGGGAAAGGAGGGGTCCGGCGGCGAGAAGAAGGCCGAGGTCAGGAACGAGAAGGCAGAGGGCGGGACCGCCCCGGCTGTTGGCGACAAGACGCAGGATGCGCGGGAACCTGCCGCGAAGGCGACCGCTGCTGCTGCTGCTGCTGCTGCTGCTGCTGCTGCTCCTTCAAAACCGAAAGCGGGGCTGGTGGACTACGGCTCGGACGACGACAGCCACTGAGACACACACGCATGGACCGCCGACGCGGCAAGCAGGAGAACCCGCCCGCCGGCTTTGGATGTGCACGGGTATGACCCTGCCCCGAAGCTGGTGTGCTCGACGAACGCGGGAATTCCGGCATGTCGTCAATGAGGCCCCTGGGGGATCACGACGTGAGGCGGCTGTGGGTCGCCGCACGAATGGCCACACCCCAGGGCTTCGGCACCACCGGGACATGATCGCGTCAGTCAGATGGAACGAGGCATGTGTGCTTTGTCATGAAGGGGAGTGCCTGGGCCATTGATGCTTCTATCCTGTATCAGTCCTGGCGCCAGAGATGCAACCCGACCACCCTCCCATGACCTGGTAATACATCTAATATGACCGCTGGATGCAAGTATCTATAGGTGACTGGAGATGACCAGATATCGTACAACCAAGGCAGCTCATTTGTGAGCCGCTCACTCGCCCGGAGAAGATCGGGGTCCCAGATGGCGTCCACACATGCTGATGCTAGGTGCTGCCGGCCGTGGCACGAAGCGGAGCCGCCCACGGTGAGATTCCGGGCCTCGTGTCGCCATGGAAGCTCACTCAGTCTACATCTCCGACGTTGGGTATGGTGTTCTTCTTGCTCTCGGACCCATCTGTAGCCCACCTCCACAGTCTTCTCAGGCTGCCCTTCATCCAGCCCTCGATCTCCTCCTCTGGGACCACGATCTCCCTCGCGCGTTTCTCATCCTCGGGCAGGAGCTCGAATCTTCTCATGCGCATGGCGATGCGTGGGTCAAGCACTACTGGCCCGGGCCATATCTTCTCCTTCTTTGTAGCGGTATGGGTCACCGATCCGTCCACAAGCTCGCTTCCCTCCGCGGTCGGGCTGGCATCCTCGTCCGTCCTCTTCTCCTTCCTGACATCCGCATCGTCCCTCCAGACGCTCTTCACCCAGTCCTTTTCCTCATGGGCCAGCGCCGTCTGCTGCTCCCACTGCTGGTCCGGATCAGAACCATTGGCACCGCCTACCTCCCGGAACTCCCTGTACGTGGCAAAGCATGCAGCCGCGACCTCAGCCCCTATCTCGTCCGCTAGGCGTCGCCTCGTCAAGAACCGATAAAACCGGGTCGGCGTGTTCAAGAAGCCCAGGATATGGGGAAAGGAAAGTGGCGTCGAAGGTGCCAGCTCGGCCGGTATGAGGAGCGGCAGGTGGGCGGTCGCATAGTCGTCTACCGAGTTATACGGCTTCGGCTGCCGCGGCCTCTTGGTCTTGTTCTCTTCCCCCTCGCCCTCCTTCTGCTCAGGTTCCGGATCAGGCTGTGCGTGCGGCGGCGCCTTCAGCGGTCCCAGCCAGCCCTCGTGCAGACCCCGGATGTACTCCTTCCAGGTGTGCCGCCCGATAACGACGTCGCCCCGCACACCGTCGTACTCCGGGATGCCGTGCTGTCTCCGGAAGCTCTCGATGAAATCCTCGTCCGTAGGCAGGTCTCCCTCTACAGCGTCCGCGGGGCTAATGTCCCTCTCCACGAGCCTCCTCCTCCTCCGCACCTCCTCGGCCACCACGGCGCGGATGTCCCCCTGCTGGCGTCCCTGTCTGAACTCCCAGTCGAGCCCGCTGGCTGCCAACACGGGCTTGACATAGTCCCGGAAGTGGTCCTGCGCGACGCGCAGGCCGTCGCCCGGCGGCGCCTCGAGGTAGATGGTCAGCCTGCGCGGCATGGCCGAAGGGTTGCCGCCGGGGAGCGGTTCCTTGGAGAGGTGCGAGACGGCATGGGCCCAGCGGGCGGTGGCGCGGCGCTTCTCGCGGCGGTCGTAGACGATTGCGGCGGTGAGGGTGCCCGAGAGCGCCCAGAAGATGAGCCAGTTGCGCGAGGGGAGTTTGCGCGGGAGGGCGGGGAGGCCCATCATGCGGAGGGCGGGGTTCTGGGTCGGCTTGGGCTTAGGGGCCGCGGGCGTCGGGGAGGCGGGAGGAGGCTGAAGGGGAAAAGAATGTCAGTCCCTGCCGGCACCCTGAGGGTATCGCATGGTACAGTATTGGATCGGACTTACTGGTGTTGCTGCTGCTGGCGATGCAGCTGGGGGGTTGGGTTCAGCCATTCTGGCCGTGGTGATCGGGGGGACTACGCTCCTTGGGAGATAAGGACAGAATTATACAACCGGATGGTTCGGACTCTAGATCTGGTGTGTGTGGTGGACTCCAAAGGGAGTGCGACAATTGTGACGAGAAGCTGGGCTTGAAATCTTGACAAACGTCAAAAAAATCATGTCGGGTTGGGTGATAAGCGCCGATAAGACAGGTCCTATCAAGCAGGCCTAGCTGTGACGCTAAGCACCCAGTGACACCCAGGTGCTAGGTACGCTAGGGTGCCCCAAATGTTCAAACCCTGGCACAGCCTCTCGGCACGTTCTGGGCTTCGATAGTGCCCTTCCAGCATCATGAACGATTCTCTTGTTGCTGAGAAGCATCCGTACCAGGACTTAGCCACGCATACTTTCTCAAACACGTGCGGAACTGCCGGGCCTTTTTTTCCCTTCGTTCTTTTTTGCCTCATCTTCTTCTTCTTCTTCTTCTTCTTCTCTTCTTTTTTCCTTTTTCTTTTTCTTTCTTTTTGCAGGGCCCACCCTGGCTTCTTCAAGGACGTATTTGGTCGACAACCCTCACCAGCCAGTCGGGCCAGATGTCGTAATGGCCATTGATGTTAAATCCCCACGATTCACGGTATCATGCCAGTAAGTTGCACAAGATCTTGAGCCTCAGGAGAGAGCTGGCCC
The DNA here is from genome assembly GCA_026119935.1 of Endothia cerciana. NCBI lineage: Eukaryota > Fungi > Ascomycota > Sordariomycetes > Diaporthales > Cryphonectriaceae > Endothia > Endothia cerciana. Next base: position 37,017 of record JALRMH010000036.1, on the reverse strand, counting down.
TTAGGACAAATGTCACTCAGGCCAGTGTCATCTTAGCCCCCGAGATAGTCAGATCTGATAAGTGACTGGAGTGGTGCTCACTGTCATGGGGATAGAGACCTCGGCACAGCGCCATCAGACGGCTGGTCATGCCCAAGGATGCCAGGACATGATGTTCACATAGAGGCTGGGACTCTCATCTTGAGGTAAAGGTCTGATTCTTAAAGCGAGAAGGTACAGAAGGGTGTCTCATAGCTACATAGCCCCCATCGCAGTATACACCTGAAGACTGGCGGCCGTGGAAGCTTTCGAAGATGGAAACCTTCTGGGCTTGTAGGGGCCCAGGACCCTTCCTTCCATTGGCCGCCACCTTCAGGGCGCGCCTCGCTATACAGCTTGAGGTGCAACCCTGTTCAGGGGGCTTGCCGGAGAAGACTTGATGAGGAAAAGAAAAAGCTGCCCCCCCCCCCCCCCCTTTTTCATTGCAGTATGAGGACATTGCCTAACCTTAAACTTGTGCGTCTCCCGGTCCACAAGACATAACCTCGAGATCGTCCTTTGAGAGTGCCGCATCTGGTGAGGACTGGAGGCCTGCTCAAAATCCTGTCCTGCGTCAACGAAAAACAACAAAAAACAAGAAAGGTACAAGTTTTCTTTAGAAGAGGTACTTCCCGCAAGCCCCTCCTCTTCTGGCCTACCAGTTAAGGTTGATCTGCTCATGGTGCTCCAGGGCAGCTAACCATCTTCTTCTCTTCCAGTGATTAGACCCGAGGACCTGCACCTCCAGCCCCAAGCCTTTATCTCTTCAACGAACTTCCTGTCTGACTCGACGGGTTCCACTTGCGGCTACGGCGAGTTCAGGCCCCCGCACACAAGTCCTGAAACAACCCTCGATACCTACCTGTTGTGGTTAAGATCTGGTGGTGAGATAGATCCTCTTCTGGAGGGTCTCGCTACTTGTGCAGGTGGCATCGGACTGTGACGACGAGACCCAGGACAGCCTCACGTCTGTGTCTGTGCTGGGCCCTCACCTGGCACTGGCCATTCTCGCTTGCCTCACCGCCGCCCACTACATCCTCTGGTGGATCCACCTCGAGCTGTCCCAAGGTCACCACTGTTGACCCTTCCATTTGCTGGATCCCGCCGCCCTGGCCCGCCGACGTCGCGCCCCCTTTCCCCTCCATCTATCTGCCAACGGATCCGGACCCGGACCCTCCCTTTTGCCGTCGATTCAGCGACACGCGACTAATACAAGCCACGAATCCCCGGCCCGACCATTTCCACGACGACCACTTATGTACAATGGACAATCAGGGGAACAGGTTGTACCTGAACATTGGCAGCAACAACAACAATCGCCTGGGTGCTGCCTCTGACCGAGCCTATCCTACCACGCCCTCCACCTTCCCTCAGCCTGTCTACCCTCCCCAGAGGAATCAGCAGGCTCAGCAGCCACAGGCTCAGCAGAAGCAGCAGCAGCACGGCTACGGGCAGCCTGGGTACTTCTTGCCCAACCAACAGCAATACTCCGCCGGCTACCAAGGTCAAGCCATGCCCACGCACCACACCGACTTCGCCCAGGGCGGTCTCCGCACGCCTGGCGCCAGCAACGACCCAAACACTGGTCTGGCGCACAAGTTCTCCCACCAGAACCTGGGCGGAGCTGCTCAGTCTGGTGGCTACGGCTCCAGGGGTCCCTCCCCAGCTGGCTCTCAACGACCTCGGACTGCTGGCGGCGCCGGGCAGGCGCCCAGCTACGGTTACCTGAACGCGCCGATGCCTGGCCAGCCCGGGTCGAAGCCGTCCTACCCCGAGTTCGACACCGCTCCTGAGCGGAACCCCGACAAGTACGGCTCTAATGCGAACAACAACCAGAAGAAGTGCTCGCAGCTGGCGGCAGACTTCTTCAAGGACAGCGTGAAGCGGGCAAGAGAGCGCAACCAGAGGTAAGAGAAGCTCCTGGCCGGACCTTGGCCCGCGCAAGACTTCTTGTTCGGACGGGGCTGACACCTGTTCTCCGCATGCAGGCAGAGCGAGATGGAGCAAAAGTTGTCCGAGCCGAACCAGCCCCTGGCCCGCAAGGAACAGATCTGGGCTACTGGTGGCCGGCGCGAGGGTTCCTACCTCCGTTTCCTCCGCACAAAGGACAAGCCTGAGAACTATACTACGGTGAAGATTATTGGCAAGGGAGCTTTCGGCGAGGTCAAGCTGGTGCAGAAGAAGGCCGACGCCAAGGTCTACGCCATGAAGTCTCTCATCAAGACAGAAATGTTCAAGAAGGACCAGCTGGCACACGTCCGTGCGGAGAGAGATATCCTGGCCGAGAGCGACAGCCCGTGGGTTGTGAAGCTTTATACCACCTTCCAAGACGCCAACTTCTTATACATGTTGATGGAGTTCCTGCCTGGTGGTGATTTGATGACCATGCTCATCAAGTACGAGATCTTCTCAGAGGACATTACACGCTTCTACATTGCCGAGATTGTTCTCGCAATCGAGGCCGTTCACAAGCTGGGCTTCATTCACAGGTACGCCTCGCCGGAAAGATGCCCAATACTGGCCTAGGGAAGCGCTGACGAGCATTGCAGAGACATCAAGCCTGACAATATTCTCCTCGACCGCGGTGGACACGTCAAGCTGACCGATTTCGGTCTATCAACGGGCTTCCACAAACTCCACGACAACAACTACTACCAACAGCTTCTGCAGGGCAAGTCAAACCGACCTCGCGATCGTAACTCGGTCGCCATCGATCAGATCAACTTGACCGTGTCGAACCGCGCGCAGATCAACGACTGGCGACGGAGTCGAAGGCTGATGGCCTACTCCACCGTCGGAACCCCTGACTACATCGCGCCGGAGATTTTCACCGGCCACGGATACAGCTTCGACTGCGACTGGTGGAGTCTGGGTACCATTATGTTTGAGTGCCTGGTGGGCTGGCCGCCATTCTGTGCCGAGGACAGCCATGACACATACCGCAAGATTGTCAACTGGAGGCAGAGCCTGTACTTCCCAGACGATATCACGCTGGGCGCGGAGGCGGAGAACTTGATTAGAAGGTACGGCATTTCTACCAGATGTGTGCGCAAGTGTTGGCACTGACCTTCCTTTGAACAGCCTCATCATCAACACAGAGAACCGTCTGGGTCGTGGTGGTGCGCATGAGATCAAGAGCCACGCTTTCTTCCGTGGCGTGGAGTTCGACTCGCTTCGGCGGATCCGAGCTCCGTTCGAGCCACGTCTTACGAGCAACATCGATACGACATATTTCCCAACGGACGAGATCGATCAGACCGACAACGCCACGCTCCTTAAGGCCCAGCAGGCACAGGTCGCGGCCCAGAAGATGGGTGAGGTGGAGGAGGCTCCCGAGATGAGCCTGCCGTTCATTGGTTATACCTTCAAGCGGTTCGACAACAACTTCCGATGATCTAGTCCAAAGGGTTGATGCCTCGTGGACCCCCCCCCCCCCCCCCTCACCCCCCCGCTAAGGAGGATGAGACATCCCATACCGTGGGCAGAGCAATCGAGGCGACACTTAACCGCAGACAAACCACTCAAAACCTATGTGTGACTTTGGTGTATCTCCAACATTTTCGCGCGTGCAGCTTTGCACATTGAGCATGAAGCATTCTGTACAGGGGCTTCAGCGTATTGCGAACAGCAGGCCTGGGCCATCTTTGATAATTTTGTGGGTGGGAAAAGAGCATGGCAAGATGTGCAAGGCATGAGTGGAGTTAGACGGGTGGGCTGCATGTCAAAAGAAGATGAGCAAAATCAAAGTACCGGTCAATTGTGAGCATTACAAGCATCGAGGGGCCAGAGATAGCTATGCAAGGCGGGGGGCGTTGGAATGGAGAGGAATCGTGAGCTATATGTTGAGAGTCACAGTCCCAGGGTGGGTGGGTTACATGATAGAACACAAGTCGTGTCGATAGATGGCTGGCATCTAGCTAATCAATCAAGAATCGCATGAGACGGTCGGTAGCTCCACTCTTCTGATGCGTAGGCCGGACACGACCTTTTCTTCCTTCCCCTGTTGACCCTGCAAAGCGTTTGCACTCCCGGTCTAGCAGCCTCGTCGTCTCGCCTAGGGGATTCCAGAGGTCGGCTGTGCGCCTCCGAGACCCTGATCAGCGTCAGCCATGATCACTTGCCGTGTCGCATCGCGATAGCCTCTTACACGGGCTTGCACCTCGCCTTCGCACGTGGTTGAGTATCGACCCTGCCCTCGAGGGACGGTCAAGCCATCGGATCTCCACATCGGCGAACCGCCTTCATGTCCCTGTGTCATGCACATCCAGTCTTCCCCTGTCCAGGTTTTCGTCTCCATTCTTAAGATGGCTCTCGCATCAGCCATGACACCTCACTTCCTGCCACCCAGACCGGGCGCGGCATTAAACCTCTCCTCGCGCTCCGTCATAAACATGATCTGCACCCAGTACTCCTTGGCGTCCGGGTCCCAAAACTCGAACTGCCGGTCCTCCCGCTTGTCTAGCTCCCGCGCCTGGATCTTGAAGCCGCACGTCTCGTACGGCTCGGCGGCCACGCACAGGTACTGGAAGTCCCGCTCCGGCTCCTCGACCCGCTGGCTGAAGGCGCTCATGATCTGCCACTTGGGCACGACGCCCTGGCCGATGTCCGGGTACTGCAGCTGGAACAGCAGGCCCTGCTGGCGGGTGACGGGGTCGCGGACCTTTGTGATCTTGTAGCCGGGGCGGCCGATCTTGACGACGTTCCTGCGGGGCACGCCGCCGGCGCCGAGGCCCAGGGCGCCGAAGCCGGCCCCCACGACGCCGACGGGGAGCCCCGTCTGCGGGTCGACCTGGGCCTTGCCCTCCTTCTGCTCCTTGGCCGCGCGCCGGGCAAGGTTGGTCTGGTGCTTCTTGCCCTGCGTGTGCGCGAGGTAGGACCCGTCGTTCTGGTGCACCGTCAGGCACAGGCGGCACTCGAAGGACCCGACGTGGTTCTTGAAGAAGTACGGGTCCTTGTCCAGGTCGATCGTCTCGAGGGCGAGCTTCCGGAGGCGCTCGCGCCGGTCCGCGTTAGTCGCGCTGTGCGAGGCGACGCCGCCGCCGCCGAACTTGGAGCCGGCGCGGTTTTGGTAGTCCATCTTATCTTGTTGGGTATGCGTGTGAACAGGATGTCGGGTGGGTGGTGGGGGTGGAGCCGAGGGTCGAAGAGTGTGTGAGTCGGGTTGACAGGAACTAGGTATGGAGCGGTTGGTTGCTGGTTGAAAGGTTGAAATGTTTCCTGCACGTTGATCTGAACCTTCAGGCTGGGATATGCGCGGCCGGCAGCACTAGCCCCACAGCGGTGTGCAGCGGCTTCTCCCGGCAGAGCCCCCCTGGAACTACTACCTGGGACCTACAATATACTTGCATAGTAGGGGGCCATGGGCCTGAGACGCCATTGTATCATTCCCTGGCCACCATCCGCCGGCATTGCTTTCTTGACCACACACATCTGTCATCAAGTGCAGGCATTCGAATGATGGCTCCTTTGCAGACCTCTATCGTCTCTCACGGCGAGGTTGTAAAAGTGCCGGCCGAGGTGTACGGCAGTGGCCCTGTACTGCTTCGTGTAGGGTAGGACGCCCAAGGCTTTCTGATTTACCCACCTGGGCATTGATCTACTGACATGAATATCAGGAATGGAGGCGCCGGTTCGTTGGTCTCTGACGGGCTTGACATGAGAGATTTGATATCGGAACACTAATACAGACACGCCCTTGCAGGCGCCACGGGACTTATACGAGCCCTTGCGGAGGACTATCTCAGCACACTGCCTGAGCAGCGCTCTATAGAATGGCTGTGCAACCATTCCAGAAATACACAGTTGGCCCTGCTTCATGGGTATATCGACGTTGCCCTTACATATGAGCGCGACCAGGAGGCCCTTGCCGCGGCCGAGGGCTGGTCGCTCACCGCAGGCTGCGTGATGCACGACCACTTCTGCCTCGCGGGGCCCTCGAGTGACCCGGCCGGCGTGCGAGACGCCCCCTCTCTCAGGGACGGTCTGGTGCGGATCGCACAGCACAGGGCACTATTCCACAGCCGCGCAGACTCGTCGGCAACGATGTGGAAGGAGCGAAGTCTTTGGCCGCCCGGGATGCGGCCGTGGGAGCGCCTGGACGATGGGTTCATCTCGTCTTGGTATCACACCAGCGTCCTGTCTCCCTCGGAGGCACTCAAGCGGGCTGATACCCAAGGCTCGTATCTCCTGACCGACAGGTCAACGCTGTTGCGGCAGGTATCGCTGGGGCGCATCTCAAACACGACGGTGTTCTTCGAGCCAGATGCGGAGGGCGATGTGCTCATGAATAGCTGCTATGCACTGTGTTCGCCCGACATGTCCCCGGAGACGAAAGCATTCGTCGACTACCTAGTAGGAGACCGGTCTCAGGCCCTCATCGAGTCCTACGGCAAGGACCAGGCTGGTCTGCCGCTGTTCGCGAAAGCCGCGGATGGCTTTGCTCGGACGAAGTTGAGGGGAGGCAAGCCGATCGATGGAAAGTGGTGGACCGCCTGAGGCCATAACAACGTTGTCTGTACCTTGCCCCTGCAGATATCCCAAATTCCTTTTCTTTCATACACGAACAATGTCCTGGTGTCTGTCCAAGAAGGCCGCAACGCAGTCGACAAACCTCTCTAGCTCCTCCTGCGGCGTCCCCAGCACCAGAGCGCACAGGCCTCGCCGCGTGAGCCAGAACCCCTGCTCCATCATCTCGAACCAGAACAGCTGCTTCAGGGCCCAATCTTCCTCCGTGTCCCTCTGGAGCGCCTGGAGGCCCTGCTCCGTGAAGTGCGACCCAAGCACGGCGCCAACACCGGTGAAGCACATCTTCGTGCCCTTGGTCACTGTGGCCAGCCGAGTGCGCAGCCGGTCCCCCTGCGCGTTGAGATCTCCGCAGACCTCCGGCGTGTACACCTTGGTCAGGCCGGCATGGCCCGCGTGCATCACGAGCGTGTTGTTGTTGAAGGTGCCGTGGTGGGCGAGATGCAGCGGGTGCATCGAGTCTGGTCTCGGGTCGAAGACGGACATTATGTCTGCCCTTCCACCAAAGGCACCGAAGGCCAGACCGCCCCCGAGATACTTCCCCAGTGTCTTCAGGTCCGGCCTGAGATCGCAGACCTCTGCCAGACCGCCAGGCGCCAGGCGCGATGTCATCACCTCGTCGAGGATAAATACTACCCCAGCCTGTGACCGAGCTATCAGTTTCTGTCACCCTCCCAAGACACCAGCGAGGCGGGTCCTTGTTGACGTACCTCCTTGGCCGTCGCCTCAATAGTCTTCAGGAACTCATGCGTCCCCGGGACCGCCCCTCCGCTGCCCTGCATCGCCTCCACAATCACGGCCGCGACGTCGTGCCCGCGGATCGCCCCGGCCGCGCCCTCGCAGTCGTTGAACGCGGCAACGACCCACTCGTCCCTGTCGACCGTGCCGGGCCCGGGCCTGCCGCCCGCGAACGTGAGCACCCCGCCGTGGTACCCCGCGGAGAACGCCACGACCCTCCTCCGCCCCGTGAACGCGCGCGCGGCCATGACGGCCTGCAGGTTGGCCTCGGTCCCCGAGTTGCAGAAGCGCACGCGCCCGAGCCCGAAGCGCGCGCAGAGGGCGCTGGCATGGGCGTGCTCCTGGGCGATGGTCGCGCCCAGGTTCAGGCCGACGGTATCGAGGACGTCCTTGATGGTGGAGACGATGACGGGGTGCGAGTGCCCGTACAGGCCTGCCGTCAGCTCGCCTACCATGTCCGTGTACCTGCGGCTGTTTATTAATTTATTTATTTTTTTTGGACCTGGTCACTATTCGCGGCGTGTATCAGCCCACCACCCGGGGGGGAGGAGGGGAGGGGGGCGCCTAGTAGCTTGCTTACACATGACCGTCCTCGGAGGTGACTTGATAACCGGAGCCGGATCTCATACACACCGGGAAGGGGAATGTGTACATCTGCGTCCGCGTGTTGCCGCCGGGCATGCTCTCGACGGCCTGCCTGTGCAGCCCCTCGGAACGCGGGTTGCGCGCCGTGAAGCGGGCTATGGCCGCATCGAGGGCATCCTGGGCAGGCCTGGCCTTGGGCGGCGGAGCGGCCCCGTTGGCCGCGCTCCCGGTCGTGACGGCTCCAGGTGACATTGTCTCTCCTGCTTCTTCTTCTTCTTCTTCTTCTTCTTCTTCTTCTTCTTCTTGTTCTTCTTCTTCTTCTTCTTCTTGTTGAGATCGTACAGAGGCGAACGTGCGGCGCGCTTCGACAGGATCCATACGCACAGGATCGGCGGAAAACGGGAATAAAAGGGAGATGGCTATTTGACCAGCTCCTACTGTAGGATCTTATCCGTGCCGGCAGTATACGCTCGCCGGAAGCCAGTGGTATCGGTGCCGGCTCCGGTCTTGCGGGGGCCGGGGCCCAACTATGATAAGTGGAGGCATTCTGGATGGCCTATCCCCCTCGGTCTATGCATTCTTAGTATTGTCAACCCCATCACAACATCAGGGCGGGCCTCGGTCACGTCACTCAGGATCCTGCAAGGTAAAATGGCCCAGGCTGAGCCTCGTGTGGGTTCGCGCGCGTGATTCTGCCGCCGATTTGCCCCCGACTGGGCACGTCTCTGCTAGCTAGCATGTAAGTGATGCTCTGAAACCGCAGCCGAGCGTGACAGGCGTGTACCATTGCATGCGAGAACCCAACTATCCACACAGACTGTTTAGTCTCGTCCACACTGCCATTAACTCCTCCTGTCGGGGCGATCTGTTGTAGCACAGGCCTTGGCAGGTTCCCAGGTGCCTTGCCTTTGGGGGGGACTGATCCGCTGCTCCCGGGGGTATCATTTCATATTATGATTATATAGTCTAGATCGTTGTGCTCTCGCTTGTCATACATGCATGGATAATCCCCAGAACGCCTACAATCCTCTCCAGCCGCCACGCACATCTCGTCTCTACCTGCTTCGCCTGGTTCGGCCGACGCGCAGACTTAGCCGGGCCGCCTGCCACGCCATTTTTTGGGGGGGGGGGGGGGGGGGAAGGCGTGAGCTATGCGTAGCTCGGTCCCGCCTTGGACGACGGGGCAGCCGCGCCGTCATGAGGGGCGGCAGCGGATGGCGAGTAGTACCCTTGCGACTCGGAGCCGGGCGCCGCGGCGGCGGCCTCGCCGGCGCCCCTCAGCTGTGCGGGCGCCAGGGGCGCGATGGTGGACTGGCGGGCGCCCTGGGGCCCGGACACCTCGGTGTAGTACAGGCGCCCGTCGGCCGGCCCCGGGGCCGCGACGAGGTAGACCACCTTGGTCTGCTTCCCGTACTTCCTCCTGCGGTCCGTCTCGACGCACGCGACCACGAACAGCACAAAGTGGGCCACGGTCATGAGGACCGAGAAGGCGATGAGCGCCTCCAGCAGCTGGAAGTACATGTCCGCCTCGGCCTTGGTGGTGAAGGCGTCGAGGTCGCAGTACACATACGAGCTGCCGTCGTAGTAGTCGAAGTTGCCGTCGGTGCAGTTGGGGTCGACGGTCCAGTCCGCGAGGGTGTACGACAGGGAGAGGGCGAGGGACAGGACGGAGAGGATGAAGAGGATCCACAGGACCAGGTGGACGCCGACGTGGGCGCCGGGGTGGATGGGCCGGTAGATGGACCGCCGGATGAGGAGGGTGAGGCCCTCGGCTAGCTGCCACAGCAAGGAGACGCCGGCCTGGGGGGCAGACGCGTTAGCATACACTCGGTTGGGAACCTGCAGGACGCGGACGTCGGTATTCACTCACGGCGACAGCCACGATGATGGCCCCGATGGCCGAGTCGTAATTGATAAAGTCTACCACCAGGGCGATTGACAGGCTCAGGGTGACGATGGCGAAGACGAAGTTGAAGGAGGCCAGGACGACCTTCCCGACGCTGAACGCCCTGCTGGGCCGGAACGGTTCGACCCTGGGCAGCTCGACCGGCTGGAACTGCGACTGCCGCGCGGCCGACTGGGCTGCCCGCGAAGACGTGTTGAACTGGGCGGGTGCCGGTTTCTCGGGCATGCCCGTCCCGGCGGCCTGAGCCGCTGCCGGTTGAGACATGATTCAGAGCCTGTCGTTGACGGTGGCGATGGGGCGAGGGGCTGCGCAGGAACACTCCGGCGGATCAATCCAGGTCCACGATAGGGGCACGACGCTTGTTATAAGGGTCAGGGGGGGCCTCGTGAACACCTTCGTGATGAGGTATCGTGAGGTCTGGCGTCCGTTTCTCGCCCCGAAGAAAGTGTATCGGATGATGCTAAGACGAACGATGGAGCGTAACGAATGTAACCGGCCGAACGTCAAAGAGCGACGATAGGAAACAGCCAAAAGATAAATGGATGACGAGATTCACGACAACGACGATGAGGACGACGATGGTAAAGATGAAGGAGACGAAAGGGACAAATATAAGAAGACAGTCAGGTCAGATGAACAACAGGGCCCCTCCCCTCCGGCCCAGGCTCGGTCTTTGTCTTCCGCACATTCTGCTATCGCATCGCGAAGGCAGATGCGGCCCAGAAAAAAGCGGCGCAGTCATCCCTCCAAGTTTAAAATTAAAATTAAGGTAGTGGTTGCCTGCGCGAAGCGGCTGATCCCAACTGGCTGGCATCGCTCCAAGCGTCAAATCCCTCGCCCGGCTAAGCCCCAAAGCAGTATCAGCGCCTTTCTTGGCACCATTCCCATTTCCCCGCTCAAGGCGCTCCTCTTTCTTTCTTCCTGTCAGGTTATTGTACGAGACGATGAGCGGATGATGAAGGCGGCGGCGGCACTCGGGGCTACACGTCACACGGCGGGGTTCTCTCGTGAGCCCTGCCTGGACGTGAGATGATGGTGTCTTCAGGGTGAGTGTCTTGGGGGATGGGATCTCCCGCGTCTCACGCAGCGGTGGACCATCGCGGTGATGATCTGGTGACGTTCGGTCCACAGGCTCCTCAGCTGTGCTCCTCCGGGGCTCCACCTTAGGCAGTGGTCTCCGCGTCGGGATGGGAGCATTCCCGGGTGTGCACACCTGCCTTACCCGTGATCGTGACCCTCCCTGTAAGCCCTCAACCGTCCTCGGCTCCTCAGTGCTTTGGCGAGGACGCCGGCGATGGCGGGCTTCACCAGGCTCCCGCTGGAGCTTCGCCTGGCCATCTACAGCCTGGCCCTGCGGCCAGATCCCGGTGTGTACACCTTTGATGTACACCATTTCCTCCTGGGATCCCCAGGATCCTCAGGGTATTCGCTAGCCTGCGATCCGGACAATACGCCCGCCTGGAGAGCTTGGGACGTCCCCCGGCGGAGGTATCCCACGGTGTCACACCTCTGCCGGGAATCCCGTGCCTTTGCCCTGGAGTCCGCGGCCGGCGAGGGGGACTCCACCACCTCTGGGTCTCCTGTGTCCCCGTACAGCGTGGGCGAGGGGGCCCGCCCCTTCGAGACCAGCGCCGACACCTTCTACATCGACACGCCGCACGACCTCCTCGACTTCATCCTCCTCGTCGGCCGGGCAGGCAGACGCTCCGGCCCCGCCTCCCGGGTCAGACACATGGCCCTCTCGCGGCGGTGCTTCGACGACGTGGGCGATTCCGGGCTCCGCCCTCACAATGTCCCCCTCGGAGGTGGCGAGAGCGCGTGGGCCCTGCTGAGGAAGCGGTCGGGCCTGCTCTTCTACCTCAGGAACCTGACTGAGGTCTCCGTCGTCTTCGGGACGACGTGGTCGGCCAAGGCGGGGGAGCTGCCGGAGGAGTGTCCGCAGCTCGAGGTATGGAGGCGGAGGCCAGGGGCCTCCCGGGGGCAGGCGGGGAAAGCGGAGGGAGGATCCCGGGCGGGCCCCGTGAAGGCTGTGGTCCCCGAGGTCCGGCTTGTCGACTGGGCGGAGGAGAAGACCGCGGCACCGGGCGAGGACGGCCCGGGAGAGGCGGGCGTCGGTTCCCTCCTCGACGAGCTGCGCGCCGACCTCGACTACATGCAGCGGCGAGGGCCCCTCCCCCCTATCTCGGCGGACCTGGTCACCGACCCGGACGACCTCGAGATGATGCATCGTGATATCGCAGTGACCGCGAAGAGGATGGTCAAGGTCGGGGAGCTCCGCCGGGCGAGCAAGGGCACCGACGCCTGATGAGGAGCAGCGGGCGGCGGCCGCGCGCCGAGAGGCCGATGACCGCCTGCACCGGGGGGGTATTGGGTGCTCAGCTGGCCGAGCCCGACCTGTGAAGGCACGGAGAGCAACCGGATGCCGGGCCCCGATGGAAGTGACGCCCGTGTACACGTCACCGACTCGAATCTTTCCATTGGGCGCTCAAGTGGATCTGGCGAGGGAATCTGAAGCACTCTGGATCACGATGCAGACTCACTGTCGCTGCATCTCAGTACCGTACCGTACCGTACCGTACCGTACCGTACCTACCACAAGATGAACGGTACGGTGCCTGACCTCCAACTCGGCATGTTGGAATACCCAGGAGGCGAGCTTGGATGGCCTCCAAGCCAGCCATGTACCCTCGTGCTGTACATTCCACCGTATCTCGACTGTCCCATCCTCACCCCGGGCCCTTCGCTCCTTCGCGACCTCCAGCCGAGGGGACTCCGGGTCCTTGTCCGCCATGCCATGGCTACCTGGCGCTGAAACGGCTAGGAGAGGCATGACCTTCCCCAGTGCGGCGGGGACCCGAGATGTTGATCCTGGGTGTCTGGCCTGTGGTGTATTATCTGGTGCTTCTGGATGCTGTCCTTTGCAACTGATGACCTTGATCTTTGGAAAGAGGGACAATCATACATGTAGACCGTCAGGCTCGATGTTCCCGCATGCAACCGCGTATGGTGCCGGTAGAACATATATAGCAGTTCTCAAACGTATGGCTTATGGGTCACGGATAAGGCGTGATTTGCCTCTTGGTCGCATCGTGAACGCCGGGGATCACAATTACTGAGCGCTCCCCTCCCCTCAGGAAGAAAGAACAGGCAAAAAAGTGAAAGAGGTATGCACCGGGGTGCTGCCGTCTTAAATGACCGAAACGGGGAGGAAATGAGGAGGCTCTGGGAGGCAGCGTCTCTACGAACGTCACGGGTATATCTGTATGACGGGTTCCACAGAACGGCAGGCTCAACAAGTGGCATAACAAGTTTAGATAATGATCAAATAAAGTCTTGGCATTTTCTAATTAGGAGTGGGTATCGAGAGTGATATGCACACACGCCAGAACAGGCAGACATATCTCGAGTCTACCCCGGAGTCTATCCAGACACATGAAAACAAATGTAACGCCCGTCCATGTATTGTTAAGTACCAGACCCAGCTACACACCACCCCATCTCATCCTCTCGCGTATCCATCTAACGAACCTAAAGAAGAGAGAAGGCGACGCCGACCACGGCGACCGCGGCGAGGGCCGACGAGCCCAGCTTGAGGGCGCCGCTGGTGGCCAGGGAGGACGAGGAGGACGAGGAGGACGAGGAGCTGGAGCTGGAGCTGGAGCCGGAGCCCGACGAGCCAGAAGAGCCGGTGGAGGTGCCAGTCGACGTCGCGCTGGATCCAGAGCCGGTGGTGGTGCTGTTAGAGCTACCGGTAGCGGAGGAGGAGGAGGCGGACGAGGTCGTGTTGGTGGTGGTGTCCTCAGCAGGGCAGGTCAGGTTGAAACGGGGGGTGGAGGACATGTCGTCGGAGATGGCGAAGGTCTCGTTGTTGGAGCCGTTGTCCTCGACGAAGTTGTACCAGAAGGTGGGAACCTTGTTGAAGAGCTTGGCGCAGCCGACGGTGTCCCAGTAGGCCTTGGCGTTCGGGACGGAGGCGACGGCCTTGTCCCAGGTCTCACCGCTGTACGCCCAACCGGTCTCGGTCACCCAGACGTCCTTGCCACCAGCAACGCCGACGACGGCGTCGTAGGCATTCTGGAACAGGGTGGGGGCGTTCTCGATGGTGTTGTCGTCACCGGTCTGGTAGTAGGGGTACTCGTCCACTCCGAGCCAGTCGACCGCGTCAATGACGGCACTGTTAGAGCTGTTGGTGAACGCGTCCCAGGTGTCAACGTGGCCGATGGGGACGTCGGCCAGGCCAGTGCCCTCAAACTTGGTCTTGTAGTCCTTGATGAAGCCAACGATGGTGCTGGGGTCGGCACCAACACCGGCCTTGTTCGTCACGCCGGTGACCGAGTTACGGTAGAGATCCTCAGAGCCGATGGAGATGCCGATGACAAGGTCGGTGAAGGCGGTCCCGAGGTTGTCCATGCCAGCCTTGAGGGCGGTAAGCTCGTTGTCGATGCTGTCGGTGCCGGAGGCCCAGATGCCGAGGAGGACGCTGGTGTTCGTGGCGACGGCGGCATCGAAGGCCTCGATGGGGCTGTTGGTGGTGCCGCCCTGGATGTTCGTGTAGAGACGGATCGAGTTGAAGGTCCCAGGAGCACCGGCCAGCTTGGCAGCGTTGGTGAACTCCTCAACCCAGGTGGCCTTGACCTTGCTGCTGCCATCGATGTTGGTCGAGCCCGAGTTGAAGCCCAGGTAGTTGGTGGCGGCGGCAGAGGCGGAGGCCATGAGGGCACTCGCGGCGAGGATCTTGGAGGATGCCATTGTGAGGTGATGTGGACGTCGTTTGTCGACTTGTTATGAAGGTTTGGGAGGGGGGGGTTTGGTGGAGGAAGGCTGTTGCAATTAATTAACGGGGCGAGTGAGTGACGCGAGAACCGGGAGTTCTTCAGACGAGAGACTGGGTCAAAGAGAGTCAGGCAGTTGGCAGCCGCAAGAAGGGAAAAAAGTGGTGATGATGGGGAGAGAGCAATGTAGATGTCTGCTCCTCAATGAGTGAGTGTGTAGGAAGTGAAGGAGGTAAAGTGGTTTGGTGTCTGGCAGAGAATGCCGCGGGTGAGATGGGGATGGGATGAGATGAGGAAAAGAAGGTCAAACAGGGAAGCAGAAAAGCCTTGGCAGGGTGACAGTGACAGGGTCGGCGGGTCCTTGCAAGTTGGAACCCCGTCCATGCGCAGCGAGATTAAAAATAGGGGGGATCATCCCCCTAAAGGGAAGAGTCTGGTCAGGGGTAAGCCAATCAGCTGCCCCAAACACGGATTGCCTACCCGCGCGGCCCCTGCAGCAAAGAACCGTCCAGGGGTCGCTGTGGCCCTGTGGATGGGCCTGTAGAAGCCCTGCCGGCCATGGCCAGACCCACTACCCTTGGCGGCCCCTTGCCACTCAGGCGCAAGCCCCCTGGGCCTTCTGTTCCCTTTTGTTTCGTTTGCACCGCAGATCGTGTCATGAACTGGCTGGCCTCCTCCCACTCTAACGCGCCCCCCCCCCCCGCCCGGTGGTCTGGCCCGCATCTATATCCGGTTCTATGCATGTCTGCTAGAGAAATGCTGCTGAGCCGCGCAGGCGGGCAGACTCTTTGGTGGTCCTCCAGCAGGGCCCTGCCACGGTATATGTGCGGATCACGGCTGTAGAACCTGTGACACGCATTGTGGGTCGCCGCCAGAGGCTTCAGATTCCAGACCGGGGAGGTAAAAAGCTAAGCTTAACAGGAGCCCACAGAAGTGGGCAGTGCAGGTGCTAGAGATCTTGGAAATTACCCCGGGACCCACCCTACGAACAAAATTTTGAGATCCGTGATTTTCGGGCTGGGGACGCGCGCAAGAGGCAGCCAGCCTCGTCTCGACCGCACAACATCATCCTCTTCCCATGCGCGTCATCGAAGAATATACCCGTGTGAGCCTGTACAATGAAGCCCAAGTGGTATCTGGGTAGCTACTACTACTACTACTACTACTACTACTGCTACTACTACTACTACTACTACTGCTGCTACTACTACTACTACTACTACTACTACTACTACTACTACTACTACTACTACTACTACTACTACTACTACTACTGCTACTACTACTACTACTACTACTATAGTACGGGATACGCGTGTCCCACTCAGGACCTAGTGGATGACCGCCTTCCTCGAGGATCCGGTCGCCATGGGGACTACATATGTAGCCGACACCTACAGCCGACCACGTTCGAAATACAACAAGTCTTTGACAGGGCCGCCGCCCATCAGCCCCAACACGCCTGCTGCACCAACCAGAATACCTTGCACCAGAACGGCGTGCAGGGCGTCCAGGAAGATCATCCCATACTGCTTTCGACATGACATAGAAGCATCTATGGCCTTGGGCCTCATCCGAAGAGTGCTGTTCTGAGAGGCTGCCAAGCCGGTTGACTGCTCACGAGGACCGGACCAGGACCATAGACCATAGGTCGATCGCCACCATCAGCCATCGTATGCTTGCGATACTCGTGTGACTGGCGGACGACGACCTGAAGCTGTCGGCGGCGGCGCTTAACTGGGCCACGATCCGTCCAAGGACGGCGAAGTCGATCTCGGCGGACCCGAGGACGCTCTGCAGTCAAGCTGGTTGGTCCCGCCAGTCGTGGCCTTGAGAAGGGTCATCCGACTTCTTCATCGAGTCGCTGGTCTATCTGCCGAACGATGAAGCAAGGCCACATGTAGAGAAAGCCGACTTGACTCCGGCTGTTCTGACGCAAGCTGTTCTGCCATAGGTCAATGCCCTGGGGGTCGTCCACGTTGGGTACACAACCCCCTTTCCCCTCTGGTTCTCTGTACTTTTGGCTGCTCAGGTGATCATCCCACGACCAGGTGCAATCCGCGTGCGAGGCGTCACGGACGGTAAGATGGATACCGCGGCCCGTTCTTTTGTCGAATATCTATCTGTCCCTGTGGCCCGTCTCGACCCCGTGACCAGCGATACTTCAGCGCGTTGATGCCCGGGTTCTGCCCTCGGGTCCTGCTCGTCTCGGTTGATGCACGATTGGGTCGAAGCGGAAGACAAGAACGCTGTGAGTCTCGTGGGCCGTTGCTGGGAGGAAGAGGGTGAAAGTACCCTCGCAAGCGAACTCATGGGAATAACCTTCCCGCGCGTTCCAGTGCGGACGGCCTTGATTGTCTCCTAGGTACCAGTGAAAGGGCTGCCCACTGAATGCAACCCACCCTACCCCTCAGGCCTCCTTGTCACACCCGAGGCTATAATCACATCAGACTTATCATAAGAGCCAGTTCACGCCGCTGCCAGTGTCCCTGGCTCCCAACCGTGGACTGCATGGTGCAGTGGTAAAAATAACCCTCAAATTTTACCTCGGAGAAGCAACAGAAATGAACAGTAAGAAGAGGAGGAAGAAAAAGAAAGAAGAGGGAAAAGGGCACAGATGCGGGTGAAAAAGCATCGCCACTTGGTGTTCAGGGATTCAGGTCCTGGATGGGGTCTTCGATTCTCCAGCATGTCCCTTGGGAAACAGAGGATTTGACACACCGTGCTCCCAAGAAAGATAAAAAAAGAGGAAGGGAAGGCTAATAATAATAATAATAATAATAATAATAATAATAATAATAATAATAATAATAACGAAGTGCAAAAGAAGAAGGACAGGAGGAAAGGAACGAGGAGGGGAAGAGAAAAGCCCCAAGGGTTGGTAGGTCGTCGGCGGCCGATCCCTTTTTGACTGCTCAACTACCACAGTATCATCATCACGATACTGACCGGACTGGACTGCAGCATTAGGTGTATGGCGACCTCCGATGTCAAGCTGTCCTATCCATCTGGGCACTCCCAGAACGGACTTGAGCGGTCGTCCGTCTGATCCTGCTCGTTCTGCCGCCGCCTGGTTCAAGCCTTGTGTCCAGGCCACAATCGCGAAGGGCTCCTCCGTTCTGGGCCTCATGGTGGTCGTCTGGCTGTGTCTTTTCTGTGCAGCACGTGCCCAAAGGGTCGGTTCAGACCTGAGGGGTCACGGTAGGCGGACGGGCGAGACAGACAGTCGTATGATCAACATTCCTACGACGACCGCTCTGCTAACCCTACTTGCTTACCTGGCTCCTCTGGCCAGGGCAGTGGGAGACACTCTCCCCAGTATGGACGCCCTCAGCTGCCTCAACACCCATGAGGCACACAGGCCTGTCGAACCTGCAAAAAGCCGAGAATCACCGTGGAGGTGTTTGCACAGTCCACGACGTTGGTAGCAAATTCGGGCACGCCCCACGGGAGAATCAGAATCCGGGGTATCGCTGCCTGAGGGGGGGCCCGACGATGGCTCAGCCGCGCGGGCCGCCGTTAAAATCAATCATCCCCCCGGGCGTCAGGTACCAAGATCAACTGCGAGCGCTCGCGCGGGGCCTCTTGATGTAAAAGGCATAGGACGAACACATGCGGGGCGGCCTGAAGACCAACAACAACAACAACAACATCTCTGCAGGCCGGGGGACGGTCTCTCTGCATGCGTGCACCCATTTCGGACACGAAGAAGGGCAAGAGGAAAAGACTAGAACCAGGGCTTGCCTTGGGTAGATGGTGGGCAAAATTGTGAGCGACACAAGGCGTTCGTATGTCCTGCAGCGTAACCAGCGCAGGGCAACAGCTAGACAGGGGGCCCGGGATAATATTGTGGTCCCATGTTCGCTCATGCGTCGTGTGAGGAGGGCGCTATCAATAATCAGGCGGTCTGAGCATCTGGCCCCAGGTTCCCCAGCAGGGGCAAGTGACTGAAGTGGCGGTAAAAGGAATAAAAGAAGAAGAAAAGAAAAAAAATAATAATCTAAATTACATTGAAGAGGCTTGGGAGATTATGGGCAGCCACAGCAATGAGGAGATTTGCATACCAAGGTCCCGAAAATATGAGATTCTTCAAGACGGCCCCCCACCCTCCTCCACCGGAGGACGGACCCCTTTTTAACTGTCTATGATCCTTTTTCCTGACATCTTTGTGCAAAATTTGGCCGTGTATTACATACATACCACTTTACGAGATATCCCTTCTTCGGCACGGAGCGGTGCTGGGACACACAGAACCCCCCCATCATGTCATCCTCCCTGATCTCAACCTCGTCGCTCGACAGCCGCGTGCGGCAGCTGGGCGGCGCTTACGTCGCCCGGAGATCCGACGACTCGGGCTCTTCAGACCGCGTATACAAGAGCCGCTACACATCGGTAAGGGCCTCTCTCTCCCTCTCCCTCTCCCTCTCTCTCTCAGCTCAGCTCAGCTCAGCCCAGCTCAGCTCAGCTCGCCCACACACCCCCCATCCTTACCCTGCCAACCCCCAGCGGTCACCGTTTTTTGTCCGTTTACCCCCCCCCCGCCCCCCCAACACACACACACACACACACACACACACACAAGGCTGTTGTCGTTGACCGTCACAGCAGAGCTTCGCACAGGAGGACCTGCTCGTCTCCAAGATCTTCTGGGTCAGGAACAAGGCGCAGGGCCTGTTCCGGCGCCTCTCCAGGGCCGGGGCCGCAGGCTCACACCCACACCCGCGCGGGTCCCGCTCGAGGGGCCGGCCGAGGTATCGGGACTGGGAGTACTAGAGGGGGGGTGCTCAGAGCGCGGCGCGGGCGGGCGACGATACGATACGGCACGGCGGGGGACAACGATCTCCGAGGGGGATTTTTTTTTTTTTTTTCCTTTCTTTCTTCTTTAATGAGGCTCATAGAGACTGGAACGAAGGCACGCATTGGGACGGGGACTCGGCGCAATTTTTTTTCCGGGAAGGGTCACGCGACCAAGATATCTTAACCACGGCAGACACGGAGTAATAACACGACATTCGGGTAGTAATATATTCCGATGAACCTCAACCGATTAGATGTCGGATGACAGTCTATCATCTATGGGGTTTCCTCTCTATTCCAGGCAACCGTCTATCTGTGTGTCACTCATGTCGACGTGAAAAGGTCGCCCAGTGGTGTGGGTCGACCGGGTATCTAAAAGAGAAAAAAGCAGGAGCAGACCACCTCCAGGAGGGCCAGTATAGCACCCTGGTGCTCGTTGAACCTGGGTCTGCCCAGAGACCGAGCCGTGCCGTCCGCCCCGTCCAGGGGCCGACCGTGTGGCTCCTAGCGAGCACAGGGACCCGCCCATGTGAAGACGTGCCGCGCGCCGAGCGACATTTCCTTCACCCGGTCTTCTGCTGCGCCATCTCGACCTGGTCGACGCCGTCGCTCTCGTTCCCGCTGGGCTTCTCGCTGTCGTTGCTCGCGCGGTGGCGCATCCCGCCGCCGAGCTTCTGCGCCTCGGCGTCGCCGCCGTGGTGGTGGTGGTGCACGCGCTCCACGGTCTCGATGAGGCCGTACCGCAGGGCCTCGCGCTCGACCTCGGCGTCGCTGAGGAAGGGCATCTCCTCCGCGGCCCTGACGTACGACATGTTCTCGACGGAGCCCTTGGCGAAGATGATGTCGATCTCCTCGAGCGAGCGGTTGGCCGTCTCGGGGTAGAAGATCCAGATCACCGGGAGGAAGCAGGCGTTCACCACCGCGAAGAAGAGGTAGGTGCCCCAGCCGATATTGGTGATCATGATGGGTGTGACCCTGGGTAAAGAACGAGGTGTTAGTCTGAGGGAAGGAGACGGGCAGAAAACGGGACGAACTGCCGGGAAGGGGCAGAATCTTACATGACGATCAGGAAGTTGAACAGCCAGTTGCTGCACGTCGAGACGGCGTTGGCCTTGGCACGGGTCTTGATGGGGTTGACCTCGGCAGGGTAGAGCCAGGGCAGAGGCAGCCAGGTCGCGCCGAAACTGGCGATGTACGTGAAGAGACCGACGGCGGCGCCTTTGGCGGCCGTGGGCGTGCCGGGGATCAGACAGGAAAAGGTGATAATCATGGAGGTCATCTGGCCGACTGTGCCGATCAGGAACAGCTTGCGACGGCCGACGCGCTCGATGACGAACCACGAGACGGTGGCAAAGATCGAGTACACGATCATATTGACGCCACCCATCAGGAGCGCCATGTTGTGAGTCTGGCCGATGGACTTCTGGAACAGGATGGGGAAGTAGTAGATGACCGCATTGCACCCGCCAATCTGCTGCATCAGCTGGGACGAGGCGCCGAGCAGCATGCGGCGGAAGTGCTGCGTCTTGCCGTTGGTGAACAGGGTCTTGTACGGCGTGGACTTGGCGAAGCCGCCCGAGGCGCGGATCGAGTCCACGATGATGTCCCGCTCGAGGGCCGTCTCGGTGCTGTCGAGCTCATAGCCACGGAGGGCGCTGATGACGATCTCGGCCTCCTCGTAGCGCTCGTGCGTGAGCAGCCACCGCGGGGACTCGGGCAGGAAGTACATCGGTATCGAGATGATGAGCGCGAAGACGACCTGGAAGGCAATCGGGAAGCGCCAGGTGAAGTTGTCGGGACCATACGACGCGCCGTAGTCAATCCAGTAGGCCACGCACGTTCCGAAGGCGATGACGCCCCCCTCGATGCAGATGAGAAGACCGCGGTTGGTCGTCCGCGAGCACTCGGCCTGATAGGTGGGGATGGTGGAGGTGTTGATGCCGTTTCCGACGCCCATGACCACACGCCCGACGATGAACTGTGCGAAGGGGGTAGAGCCCGTCATGGAGGTGATCTGGATGATGACGCCGCAGAACATGATGGCCCCTCCCAGGACGATGGCTCGTCGGCGGCCCAGGAGGTCGCCCACGCCCAGGATGAACATGGCCCCGAAAAGACAACCAATCTCGTAGATAGCCGTTGTGAAGCCCTGCATGGTGGAGTTGTCACGGGTTGCGGGGAACATATCATTGAAAGGCGCGGCCGAGATGATACCACTCATGACACTGCGGGCCGTGACTGTCAGCCACCCCGTTCCTGGGAGCAATGGGATCATGTTTTTTTGAGAACGTACCCTTGATCGTAGCCGAAGAGGACGAAGCCGGTGGTGGCGATGGTGGAAACCAGGAGGGAGAGCGGCCTCCCGGAGAGACCACAGAACTTAGGGGGCGCCATGGCGTCAATGTCGCCCAGGTGATGTTGAAGATGGAAGGGGGGGTATCCAGGATAGTCTCTTCAACACAGGCGGTCTGCAGGCAGGGAAACAGATAGGCATGCAGGACCTCTTCGAGAGATTGATGGAGAGGGGGAGGACGTTCGTGCAGGAGGGCGGCACGAGACGAGGAGGACAGGACCCCTTATATTATAAAAGCCTCCCTGCGCGATGGGATGTGTAATGGTACAAGTAACATGGCAGCCCGAGACTTTCTGGACCGCCCACCGCCCGGGCCGGCGGGCTGCTCAAGTCCTCACGCCCCAAAGCGTCCTCCGCCCGGTATCATGGACCTCGGATACTGTGGGCAGGTCACGGGCATCCTGCCGTTGCGCCGATCAACTCCACATGCTCTCGTAGCGAGGGTGCCGGGCGGTGATAGGCGGCAGGTCCCTGAATATCTGACCAACGAGTGCGACCGACCATATGCACCGGTGCTGCCTCGATCCTGTAGGGGGGGGGGGCACCGGGGGATGCATTCCTGGGCAGCCAAACAGGCTGGTCCGACTCATGCAGGCCGCGAGAGATCCCGGCCCGCATGGCTGACGGTCACCACGATGCGGTCGGCATGCTGTGCTCCGCTGCGTAGGTCCCCGGAGGCTCGGAGGCTCTGATAGGCCAAGGCGGGACGGCTCTGCAGCTGAGGGTACATGGTGCGTACGGGCGATGACTCCACCGCACTCCTCTGGCGAGGGCAATGAGGTCATCGTGTGGGCTCCTCGCTCGGCGAAAACAACTCCCCAGCCAAGAGTGACGGGTTCCCTGCTCGGGGAAAGATCTGCCAGATCCTGTCCTGTTATTTTAGCCCCCACCAGGGAACGGCCTGTTGGCCATGACGGATGTGGGCGGCGCAGGTGACGGGGGAAGGGGCTGGAGTCTTTTTTTTTCTTTTCTTTCTGCACGGCGAAACGTAACGTAGGCTGAGTCGGGTCATGTCCTCCGTATAGGTATCGTCAATATTACCGGTCGTGGACGTTCTCGGGCATATCGGATCAACCAGGCTCGGCATAACTTCACACGTCACCGGGAGACGCAGTTAGAAATCACAAACGCGGGGGTGCCCACCCCTTACGCCCACTAGGGACCGTCCTTCAGCGGGCCTGTCTCGCTGTGCCATGGGGAAGGAAGGAAAATTGGAACCGCCTGAGTCGTGATTTGGTCGTTCAGAATGCGATTTCTCGTATGGTGTGTCCCGGATTTCCACAAAAAAACCCTCCCTCCCCCATTCCCACATCAGCCAGGCGGGTCCTCTCACATGTGGGACCCCACAGACTTTTGAAGATCCAAGGCGCCCACCGTCGCGCCCTACTTGGGTCTGACCACCCCCTTGTCTCTGCCTCGCAAGACTGTGGGTATTTGAATATCCACGACCCTCCACCAGGACGTCGAGAGTCGCGCGATGTTGTCTGCTTCTGGCCTCCGAGCGCACGGGGAGACCCTGCTGCACCTTGCAGGCGAGATGTTCGTCCAAGGCAGAGCCGCAGATCTTCCCTAGATCCACCGGGCTAGAGGCTGCCACTGACAGACACGGACAGCCATTGGTATACACTTATCAAAGTTATCAAAGCCACCATCCGCAGGGTCCTGGTGGGCCACAGTGGGCCCGTGGCCCTGAAGGATCATCCACTCACAGCGGCTTGCACGAATCCTGTCAGCCGCGCCGGCGCGTGGTGGTGGCCACACGAACCAGCTGGCGCTGTCCCGGCGGTACAAAGTACTGTTGGCAAGAAAAACTCTGTATGAAAAACTGGACCTCATGGGCACCACCCAATTTGTGTTTCCGCTTTTATCTCCGCTTTTGATAGGAATGCGCTGCAGCTTGTCAGCGGTGAATGAATCCTTTCCTCGCTCGTTTTGTCCCTTTCCGTATCCTGTGACGACCGAGAACCACGCGAGGCAGCGGGCGGGTGGATCGACAATCTGGCGGTAACGTCATAACTTCTAGCATGCCAGCCCGTGGTGGTGTTAGCTGTGGATGGTGTTGAAGTTGGCGGACAGAACATGGTCTTTGCTCGGTCAAAATCCGAGCGTTGGAAAGAATAACTAACAGTTAGGTAGCTCATTCCAATATCCCGACTGGGATTGTGGTCAATGGTGTTGTGAGCAAGTCGCAGCAGAAGGTTCTAAGGGTTAGTTGGATGGACCTTGATCACACATTCCGAGGTTTGTGTCGTCTCCTCGTGAGAAAAGTGGATTACCATGTTGTACATAGCATGTTCGGCTGCCGATGCCATGTCCCCAGCCACTGACGCGAGGCACAGAGTTCTGATACTGTGAATGAAGAGACGGTGTTGTGTTACAGTATCGAGAAGTGCAAAAACTCTTGGATGGTGATACACGTGAGGACAGACCCCCGCATCGATGGCACCTACTCGTCCGGAATACCCTCCTCGTCACCAGGCTCCTTGTACCCGCCATCAGGCTTGGCGCCCCGGGTACGCCCCTCGACAATGTTGGACTCGTCAATGGCCCCGTCGTCATCACCCTCTACCGTTGGGTCAGCGAAGTCTATCTGTGAGTGCTGGGTTGGATTGACCAAGCTGAGCATCGGAACCAGCAGCCGCCTCATCGATTCCCTGCTCGACGGGCGCGTCGTCCTCCTGAACCGGGATCACATCCTCATCGCTAGCATACGACTCGTCGCTGGCAGACATTTTGTTGATCGACGTTGGAAACAGAGTTGGGGCTTGTGGAGCTGGGAAACGGACCGAATAGGGGAAATGTGGTTCTCGTGGGCCCGGGGAATGTGTGGAATTGTGGTACTGCGGTGGCAAAGCCTTGCTCCAGAATCTGGGGATTTCCCCAGCCTTTTATCGTCGACGTCCAGCGGGGAGAAACGGGCTTCAACGGCCACATGTCGTGCACATCATCAACCTGAGAACCTCAGGTCTTTGTCTCGCGGGCCAGTCATGACGACAACGACCCTCGGATCATGCGCCGTGCTTCGGCTGTTGAACGGTCCCGCGATTAGCACAGACCGGCGCGATCGGGTAGGTTTATGCGGTGCTTCCAGATTACCGGATCCACAGCAGAGGTCTGAAAGGTTGCTAGCAGCGCGGCTTTTGGGGGTGTCTTGCGCTGATCTCAACGGCGCGTCCCCTGGCCCTGGCGATCACCACGGACCTTGCGCCATCGTTCCGGGACTCAATGACGATGATTTGTGTACGTGATTGATATCGGTGACGATGTGCCGGGGAGCCAAGACCCGGTTGTGAAAGTGTAATGATCTAAACTCCACAGGCGTAGCTTGAGGTAGAGGCTTGAGGCAGCCGTGGCAGCTACGACTTCGAGCCCAGCAGTCGTCGGGAGACGAGCCGTCATTCAGAGCCTCTCAAGCGGCATTCCCCGTGTCCGCGTCAACGATATTCAGCCGCCAATGCTATCATGCACAGCGCTGATCATGTCGACGACATCCGATCCCCGTGGCACTTTCCGGTGCCTCCGATGCAGGACCCAGCTCCAGAGCAGCATCTGTGTAGCTTTATGGAACCTTCCGGGACCATGGCCATTCGGGTTGGAACAGTACGGTTATTGGCTCGTCAGGGGGGAAAGGATCGTGCTGAGTGAGCGTGTAGGCCATGGCCGCGCGCGGCGTTGGTGATGCTGGACGCCGTCTGATCCCGAGTTCTCCTTTGTACCCTAACCCTAGTTATGACAGACCCTCTCCGCTTGAGACCCAGACCCTGGGTCTCCCATTGCCTCGGCATCGGGATGCGCCCACATGAAGCCTCGTGCCCCAAGACCACTCAGACACCCTAGAGGACATCATGAATGCCGCTTGACCTCTATCCTCACAACTGCTGCCGGACTGATCCCACCACCGTAGCCAGCATGGCGTTCGTCCCCGTGTTGATTGGCGTGGCTGATGTCAAGAACAAGACAGACCAGCACAAGGAGCCTGCGACTCTCATGCTCGAGGCCATCAAATTAGCAATAGAGGATACGTGTTCCCCGCAGGATCAACTAAGGTCTCAGGTAGACAGTATCGACGTTGTGAGAACTTGGACATGGCCCTACGCGGACCTCCCCGGGCTCCTGTCCGAGAGGCTCGGCCTCAGATCGAGACCAAAGTGGACGCACTATACCGAGACCCACGGGGGAAACCAGCCTGCAAAGCTGGTGGATGAGGCTGCTGGGCGTATAGCGAGAGGGGAGACAACGGTGGCCATCGTGACCGGAGGTGAAGCCCTAGCTTCATGTGAGCTCCCCACATCCTCTGCTGGCTGCACGCCCGGATGGTGGATCAGCGACCATTTGGTACCGAATCCGAGCCGCTGATACTGCTGTTTCCGTGGCCAGTGACTGCATGCGCAAAGGCGGGTATCACAGAACCACCAGGCTGGACGAAGCCCGAGATACCTGTGCAGGACGTGTTCTCACCGTCTACCATGGGGCTAGGAGAAGGTGGGTGTTCCATTCCACGGCCAGGCTTGCAACATACGGGGCTATCCATTCCTCACACCGCTGTAGCTATTGGTGGGATCCATTCCATCGGTGCTCCTATACACATATACCCTCTTTACGAGAATGCGTTCCGGGCACGCCGCGGCCAAACACTTCATGAAAACAACGACGAGTCGGCCAGCCTGTACGCGGAGTTCGCGAAAGTTGCCGCGGAGAACCAATACTCCTGGAACTATGGAAAACCAGCCGCCAGGAAAGAGGAAATTGGGACCGTGTCTCCGAGGAACAGGATAATTTGCTTACCTTGTAAGCCAGGGCGCCAAATGACCGCATCTCTTACCCAGACTGCCAGCTAACTTCGGAAGCAGACCCACTGTTGATGAATGCCTTCAACACCGTCAACTTGGCTGCTGCTTGCATACTGACTTCTGAGGAAAACGCAAGGAAGCTCGGCGTCCCGGAGGAGAAGTGGGTGTATCCTCTAGGAGGCTCCGGGAGGAAGGAGAGGGAGCGATGTATGCCCCTCGAACAAGGTTCCCATTCGTATCAGTTACTAAACTGACAGCATCGACAGTCTGGGAGCGTCCAGATTTCTCCCACAGCGAAGCGATATCTCTAACCTTGGATGGTTGTCTAGCATCCTCAGGTCTTAAAATTGACGACATCGACGCCTTGGATCTGTACTCGTCAGTATCATGCTTCATCTATGGTTCCCTGCGGGCTAATGGCTCATGGTCTCCACAGATGCTTCCCCATAGTCCCCAAGCTGGCCTGTCACCATCTTGGTCTGCCGGTCCTCAACCCCATCAAGCCCCTGACTCTGCTGGGGGGTTTGACATCTTTTGGGGGGGCAGGTAACAACTATTCTATGCACGTATGTCTTACTCTCCTCACCATTTCCACGCAGGAGAGATCCTGAGACATTCTCTGTAGGCCATCACCGAGATGTGCCGCCAAATAAGAAGCGGCAAATTTCGGAAAGGGCTGGTGCTTGCTAATGGCGGGGTGCTCTCCTATCAACATGCCATCTGTCTGTCTTCAACGCAGAGAACACATGGCTTGTCATACTCAGACAGCCGTGTTGATTCTCATACCGTTGTTGATGGGCTGGCTCCGCCACTTCAGACCTTTGCTGAAGGAGAGGCTTTTATTGAGGTCATCTTATTCCCGATTTCCTTGGAATAAAGAACAAAGACTGACATATATGCAGACTTATACTGTTGAATTCGGCCGGGATGGAAAGCCAGAAACAGCCTTCATCATCGCCCGACTGAAGGCCAATGGCTACAGATTCATTGCAAATGACGGTGACCAGCGGACGTTGCAGCAAATCGCATCTGCGGTCGAAGAGCAGGTCGGCAAGAAGGGTTATGTATCGATCAAGCGGACAAATGAGGGCGACCCGGAAAGAAATCTCTTCTTTCTGGAACCGAGGCCTAGACTCTAGGTATATATAGGAAGTGGCTATATTATGATCATTTTCGAAAGCTGCCCAAAGCCGTATTTGTCCTTTACTAGCCAAAAACACCAAATACTGTAGCCGCTTCTGGATTTAACACCAATGCTTTGGCTCTCTATACATCTCAGACTCACACAAACAGTTCCCGGTCCATGGCACACGGTCATAAGGCTTATTGTGCACCTCGTTTTCACTTTGCGTGCCTGTTAGGTCTCCTCCGCCACCATCCAATTTTCTGACATTCAATAATCTTGATCGACAAACTCATTGAAGATGAACTCCGCAGTGTTGGACTTCTGCCTTGGTGTCGCAACGACTTTTTTCACTGCATCATGATAGCAGCTGCCCGTCCTTGCCTATCTAGGTACTTGTGTACCTGGATTTTTTTTATAAGATATTCAATCTTCTGACTTTGAGAACGCTGACGACCTCCATGAGATCAAATACATATGTAGAAATGAAAATAAAGCAGGACCTTGGCTTTGTCAACTTCAATGACCCTCACGGCGCTCTCTACAATGACAATATCCATCTTACCCGCCGTGACTCTATGGTCTGGTTCACAGTCTCTGGTGATCCCACCATGAAATTTTTACACGGATCTGGGCACAAGTCCCCTACCGCGATACGTGGTCTGCTATGCCTTTAACCCTTGGACTGCCGTATCGACATTCAATAGAGAGCCATGGCAAGTAGCGCAGAGGAAATAGGTCAATTTGGGGACTTCACAGACCAAGCCTTGAACTCAGTATGGAGCTTCGATTGGCATTTCTGAGGAATGGCTGCTAGCCCGTATAAGACGCAGTCCGCGGACATAAGCTCCCGGTTGCCTTGAGTCAACAGTCGCGAGCCGAACTGCCTCTTCTAAACTTGGCGGCTGATGAGATCTTGACAAAGCGAGAGGCCGGATGATGTCCTGCTGATCAGCAACTAAACATTTTTGTAGCTGACGATTTCACAAACAATCCCGTCTTTGGCAATAGTGTCTAGTTTCTGCCTTACGGCCGAGTATTTAATCCACCAATGATACCTACGATCTACTCGCCCACGTAAGTCAGAAATAGGTCTCCTGTTCTAGCAACAATGTCATGACCGTTACCGGATGACGCACGCAGTCTGACTGGTCATAAGTGATCAGGATATCTGATCAATTTCTGTGTGGAGATAGTGTCGCTGGTCAACGTCCTCCCATCATGCGATTAGTATAGCCCTAAAATATGAGAAAGTTCTGTCATCTAGCGCCCCAAGGTTGAAAAATTGCATCAACTCATCAAGTTTAATCCATGTCATCGAAGAGATAGTCAACTCACCCATGGCCACAGAGATGACTCGGCGCCCTGAGACCATATAGTGATAGCATTGTAAACTTGTCGCCAGGGTCTGTTTGAGAAGGACGCACAGAGCCTCTTGGCAGCGTCGCATCCACAGGACGAGGAGGACGAGCCTTACCCCAGTGCCAGGACAGGTAGTTGTATCACAAAACAATGCGCACACCAGATAAGATCCACAAAAACAACCCTAAACGTGGGAGCCAAGGCTTTTCAGAAGTCTCAGAAGCGTAGCTTGGCGACTTGGCTGTCAAGGTTCAAACGCCAAGAGGACCAACAACCACAGACAAGTCGAGTGCAGATGCTGCCTCATAATGAGGGCTATCGTATCTTCGGTAATCTTTCTAGCTGCTGTCCGCCTCTTCTGCTTGCTTCGAAGCGTTTCAACCGCCATGGTCCCATGGTGAACCAGTCACGTCTGAGGTAACCCTCCGTCAAGGTCGACCACTGCCAAGAGAAAAGGACTCAGGAATAGAAGCCAAGGACTGCAGGATGTTCGCATCTCATACACACTCATGACTTGGCCGCCGGAGCTCTCATTAGCCGTTTTGTCCTGTTGCTTCCCATGCCTGTAGTATGAAAGGTGTGAGCAACTAACAGATGCCCGAGTCAATCGCCCGACAGACGATTTATTGATAATAAAGATCAATGACATTCCATCTCACAGAGTCAGACCTGGACCTCCTTTGAAATCCATGAGCTGTGCTCCTGCAACCAGTCGTTTCTCCTTTTATTCGCCAACAAGATCTGGTATCGCTGTTCCATTTTCTAAGAATAATCTGTCGAACTTTACTTACTTACTTTGATACCCACCCGTTCGCCAATCTTCAAGCCTGCTCCTAAGGCTGTTGTTGATCCGCGTCCGGCTACATCTTTCAGCCTGTGATACTCAGACACCTCCTTCCAGAACACCAAGGTTCGAGATGCTTGTCAGGTATGGCACCGTCGTCGCCATGGTGGCCTCTGCGGCCATTGCGGCTCCTCTTAACATCAACCTGGGCGCATATTCACCCGCCTTGGTGGTGGGTGATGGTGAAATATCCTTCACGGGCCAGCAGGGGGCAGAAGGCATTGTCAATACGCTGCAAGGCGCCGCTGCTTCGAGTAACGCTGCCGTCGCTCAGGGCCAGGCCATTGCCCCTACTGGAGAGGCAGCCCAGGCCAGGGGTCTTGAGCAGTCGTCCGTCCTCAACGAGCCGGTGAGTCCGGCCCACCACGCCCTCGGAGGATGACCCGATGCTGATACTTGCTTGGACAGGCGTCCCGTGCTCTCACAGGCGGTATGAAGGAGCTGGACCCTCGCGAGGGGGCGGACGAGGGAGAGGTGGACGATGGCGCAGCCGACGAGGAGGAGATCGAGAGGAGGGCGGAGGGTGGCTTGACGAAGCGCCAGGCGGCATCAGGTTTCGACCGCGCGCTACAATACGCTGAGGCGGCCTTGACCAAGGGACCCAAGGTTCAGCTCGGTACGGAGGCAGCTGGTGTCGGCATCCTGGTCGACAACAACCCTACGCCCGCTAGTGCCGTGACAGCGCCGTAGGCTTTGCCTCCTTTCAGCATCCTTCGGGCGCGGCGTAACATGTGACATTTGCATTCTCACGAGGTCGTGATGGTTGGGGGGAGGGGGGGGCGGAGGGGAGTCAGGGAGCAGGGGCGAGGAATATTCCGAAGTGCCCAGAGGCCCGCGGCTGCTCCTGGTTGAGCAACCCAATAGACCAGTCGCGAAGAGCATGAAGCTGGTTGGTTTGGGGGCAGGAGGATCCGCTCGGCTCTCTCGGGTGCGGCATGAGAGGCGATGAGATACCTGCATTGTTGTAGGACAGAGCTATGATTACTGTATTGGAGCGTAATATTGCCGATGATTCCTCCAGCAAGCTGGGCTGGGCCACAACGATCAATATCGCATCGCAGATCTTGCCTCCGGACCATTGTGAAACGCTCCCTTATCGTCCTCTACATACAGTACCGTACAACAGGCTATGCCTGTCGACCTCCTCCTGCGGTCAACCCATGGACGTCAGATGTGGTGTGAAGGGGCCGGGTTGAGATGTTGGGAACAATATGCGAACTCTCCGTCTTATTTTCGCCCCTTGACTAAGAGGATAGGATAGACTGAGACTAGCTGTACATGCGCCCGACAACGAGATTGAGATTGGCCCTCCCTGTCATAAATGTCCCTCACAGTCCTCGTATCAGCGCCGGGATCATTTTGTCTTGGCGGCCGCGTCGAGCGGCGACTATAGTCCATAACCTGCGGGACTATGTCGTGTCGCACACCGGTCGCTTGACATTATTTACTGCAGTCGACCTGTTTCGTATTGGCCGTTGTAGGCTCCGAAGCTGACAGCTGACCGGTTTCGGACCAATGGACAGCCCCGAGCCTCCCGAGACTCTCTACAGCACCTCGCCGCGTGCGCCCTCTGAGATCGTGTCCTGTGCGCGCTGTCATGCATGGATCAGCCGACGGGAAGATGATAGTGTGATATTCAGGGCATTTCGGCCCGGCTCCGAGCTTCTTTGGACTAGTCAACAACCAAAAAACCGCCCACGGCGACAAGATACGCATCAAACTTCCGTGAGGTATGCACGGCAGACACTAGAGAAGATACCTAGGCCTGTAGGTAAGCTCCTTTTGCCAGCCTTCGGATCCAGGTGTGGTCACCCTCACGTGGCTTGGACAAGGGGCGCATGGGACGGTGGCTTGACAAGGTTCGAGAGATGCGGTTGCAGGTTTAATTTGGAGTCTTCTTTCGAGCCACACCCCATCTACACCAGACCGATACCGACATGTCCCCTTTGCAGTCTGCTCCACCCATCCGGATTTTTTTTTCCCACTGCCGACGTTACCCAGGTCTTGCAATATCACGTGTATGGTGTATACACATGCTTGTTGCATTGCAGGAATTGACGACCCGGAAAGGCTGTCTCGGTCTAAGGGGCCGACGCGTAAGCTTGGTAGCATGTCCTAGGGTACCGGGGAAAGCAACAGAACGGGACCACGGTTGCTCCACATTCGGTGCGCAATGCAATGTTCGTGCTAGAGTTCGGAGCCGAAACCACGCTCTCGGGTGAGCGGCGGCCAGTATGAGGTTGTGGGCCGCCTGTGGTAGCATAGGGGCACATGTATATTGGCGGGACGCCACTCACGTCGTACTCGACCGGAGGAGTTCGGCACAGCGTCTTCTGGTGCAGCCAGGAATCCCCAGCGTCTAGAGGGTGGGATAGCCTCTCCAGAATCCCGGAGCAAAAATGCGGTGTGCCCTGACGCTGGGTAACACCTCGAGTCCATTGATGACCCTCCGCACGGCCATTCAGGGAGCGGGATCAGGTTCCAGGACCATGGCCGAGGTGCACCTATTGATAACTACTCCTCGGTTCTCTGCGAACAGGATTACTATTTGCTCGCTTCATGATAGCTCTGCATCCTTCCTGCTGGGCGACCTACAGGGAAAGGACAACCTCCTAGGGCTACACGGGCCGCACTGTAGGATCTAGAATGTGGCATCTCCCATAGATCTCGGTAACAGACGTAGTGCAAGACTTGGCGAAAGCGAGTCGCAAGCTGCGCCTCTTGTCATCTTCATAGAGCGTTCAGACCGGTTGGCATCTGTAGATACAAGCGCTGCTTCTGCTGAGTGGCTACGAGGCAGCTGGTGAGCGGGACTGTTAGGTTAGGTGAGCACTTGCGGATGAGCTGAGGTCGCAGGTATTTAGGCAGACAAGTCTTGCTGTAGGCAGGCGCCTGGGTCTCACAATATGGTCTCGAAAGATACATCAGAGTAAGTACTCTGTATAGACGTTCAACTCGAGCCGAAGGAGGTTCAGCCTCAACCTGCACTTGCGCCCGTGGCTGACCAGGGGCCGGGTCCATACTGCTTATAGCTTATCTGGGTCAAGCTTGAGTGTTAGAACTTTAACGTTCTACATCCGGGTCTCGACCCATATCGATTGGTCATTATTGCGACTATACGTCCTGTCGACAATGTATCGAGTCGCAGCTGGAGCGTGCTCGGACTTGGAGTTGGCACACTCTTGCACTGAGCGTGTCGTACGGGCGACTATTGTTTCTTGCAGCGTGGAATTGTCTGTGCTCATTCGTGACCGGTCCCGGGTCAAATCTTGAGCACAGCACCACGGTCCTGTTGGTCAGTACTAGAATGGTATTATCGATATGTGGACGCACGAGGGGCGGCCCCTGAAGGCTGCTTTCCTACCACTGATCGACGACACACTCAAGTACTCGGGCAGGCCCAGGAAGCCGTTCCAAGACCATTTCCTGCAGGAATAAGGGTGGACGCACCCGGATGCCAAGCCCGTGGGGATGACGACGCGTTCGAGTGACCGTCTTCTGCCTTTTGGTTCGTGGCCCGCTTCTCTTTGGCTCGTGGGAGCGTTGACAGAGGATGGATAATTGCAAAGGGTCCTCGATAGTCGACCAGAACAGGCTTGAGGCCATACGCAAGCTGACGCGCGCGTAAGAGATGGTGATAGTCTCCCCTTTTCCGGACAGCCTTAGATGAGATATGGCGCCTTTTGCTTCCTAACGCGGGCGGCAAAGACGGCTCGACGTGGGAGGTACGTGCCCACCAAGGGTCTGATGGGCATCCAAGCCTCGCTGACCATCAGGCAGGGGACCAACGATGACCTGAAAGTGCTGTTGCTCACGAGGGCGTGAGATCTTGAGAGCACACCTTCCTTCATGACATGGCCGCGACTCTGCTGTCACCGAGCGTCACGGAAGCATAAATACCCAGGTGGTGGCCCACGATGTCCCACCTTACCATCCAGATGGCATCATCACCATCATCATCTTCTTCATCTTCTTCATCTTCTTCTTCATCTTCTTCTTCTTCTTCTTCTTCTTCTTCTTCTCCTCCTCCTCGTTCTTCAGGCATCACTTGGTCAATTATTCACAATGAGAGTGCTTCTTCAGTACCTTACGCTCATTACGGGCTCTCTTGCCCTTTCCCTCCCTTCGGCGAATCACCTGCATCATCTGCAGAGCAAGGCCGAGTCTGGGTTGAAGCCGAGACAGTCCTGCGATAATACTGCCACTTCTCGTGACTGCTGGAATGACTACAGTATTGATACGAACTATTATGTGAGTATCCTCAAAGTGTCCTTGGAAAGTTCAAGGCTGTCTTCCTATCTACATCCCCGGACCGTGCTTGTCCTCAGGAACAACAGGCACGGAACGTCAAGGCTGAATCGCATGATATCCGCTCCCCCCTATTCTTCATGATCCCCCCCCCCCCCCCACAACCCAACTCAAGGTTCACTGTTTGCTGACCTTGACTCTGAAGGACGTGATTCCTGACACCGGAGTGAACCGGGAGTACTGGCTCACCATCGATGAAGTCCCTTGTGCGCTTGACGGCTACAACACGACCTGCCTGGCTTTCAATGGAACCGTTCCTGGACCGACGCTTTTTGTAAGTGGCCCAATATATTCCAGACCTGTCACACCTGTCGTCATCTTCCTTGGCTTTGAGTCTTTGACTGACCTCTGACAGGCCGACTGGGGCGACACGATGACGGTCCACGTCACGAACAACGTCCCCAACAACGGCACCACGGTCCACTGGCACGGCGTCCGGCAGCTTAACACTGTCGCCAACGACGGCGTTCCTGGAGTGACCCAGTGTCCCATTGCCCCAGGGCAGTCTCTGACCTACAACTTCCAAGTCAGCCAGTACGGAAGCACCTGGTACCACAGCCACTTCACTCTTCAGTACGGTCAGGGTCTGTTCGGTGGTCTGGTAAGTCTCCCCCCCCCCCCCCCGGAGACGGTTCTTCCTATTCGGCTATCTTGCTAACAACCCTCAAAACAGATCTTCAACGGCCCTGCCACATCTGACTACGATGAGGACCTCGGCATGCTCTTTCTCAGCGACTGGCACCACACCGATGTCTTTGAGCTCTGGCTCACCGCCCGCCTCGGGTTGCCGCCGACCATGCAGAGCGGCCTCATCAACGGCACCAACATCTACAACTGCACGGCCAATGGCGATATGACCTGCGCCGGCACGATCGGCCAGAAGTACGAGACCGTGTTCGAGTCCGGCACCAAGTACCGCATTCGCCTCGTCAACGTCGCCACGGACGGGCATTTCCAGTTCTCCATCGACGGCCACACCCTGACCGTCATCGGCACGGATCTCGTCCCCATCGTCCCCTACACCACGGACAGCGTCGTTGTGTCTATCGGGCAGCGTGTCGACGTGATCGTCGAGGCGAACGCCACCGCGGGCGACTACTGGCTCCGCGGGGGTTGGGTCTCAGCCTGCAGTCAGATCAACAACATCAACGACATCAGTACGTGAATGAGCAACCCGTTGTGCCTATCATCTCCCCCCCTTCCGCCCCGGGGGCTTACCCCGCGCCAGATATATATATTGTGAAATACTGATACTTGCGGTTTGATCAGCCGGCATCGTCCGCTACGACGCCAGCAGCACCGCGACCCCGACGAGCAACAGCACCGTGGTGGTGACCACCAGCTGCGGCGACGAGCCCTACGACTCCATCGTTCCCTACCTCTCCCTGGACGTGACTGACATCTCGACCGAGGCGGACGAGATCCTGGACTTCAACGTCGGCACCTACTTCACCTGGACCATCAACAACAGCAGTCTCTGGCTGAACTGGTCGAACCCGACCATCGAGCAGGTCATTGCCGGCGACAGCATCTTCCCCACCGACTACAATGCCGTTGCTGTCGACGTGAGTTGAACCATTGATCCCCTCGCCGATGCCCTGGTGGATTTGAGGCCTGACAAGAACACACATCCCAGGGACCCGCCAACTCGACCAACTCTTCCGAGTGGGCACTTCTCGTCATCGAGGACGACACCGGCTTCGGGTATGTCCCCCCCCCCCCCCGCCCCCACCCCCTCCGCGCATTGATACCACCTGCTAACAAGAGGGTTCGCCCGGTAAAAGCCTGACCCACCCCATCCACCTCCACGGCCACGACTTCTGGGTCCTCTCGCAGTCCACGGCGGCCTACCAGAAGGGCGTCACCACCCTGAACACGGCCAACCCGCCCCGCCGTGACGTCGCCTCCCTCCCCGGCAACGGCCACCTCGCCATCGCCTTCAAGCTCGACAACCCGGGCACCTGGCTCGTCCACTGCCACATCGCCTGGCACGCCTCCCAGGGCCTGTCCCTCGAGTTCGTCGAGAGCGAGAGCCAGATCCTGGGCGCGTCCATCTCGGACGACGACAAGGACACGCTGAGCTCCCAGTGCGCCGCCTGGGACCAGTACACCACCACCGACGAGTACGGCGGCCAGGATGACTCTGGTATCTAGGGCAGTCGCGCGTGGAGGTTGCGCCGAATGCTTGCTGAGATTCGGATGGGGCCGGGAGTTGAAGGTTTGCAGGGACACCTGCCGCGCTTGCACCGGGGTCTTCACCTGTACATATTAATTCTACTTTTTCTTGTCGCTCGCGTTGTCGGTTTCTTTGTTACTTGCGCAGCGCTTACCCTTCTTTTTGCCCACACTCCTTCTTCAACCTCCGTCCCTATACCTCTTCGGTGTTGTGGCATCGCGGTGCTGCAGCAGTCGCGGGGGAACAGTGCCTGGAGGAGAACAATTCTGCCTTCTTTTTGATTGTGAATGTTGAGCTTCTTGATGCACATAATATGAGGAATGAATATCTGAACCCCGCACATATTTTCTAAACTCCAAGTGATTTCAAAACGCCTGCCATGAATAATACTACATCCTATATTCCTCCTGACGAACGCCTCCTGGTAATAATGCTTTGCCCTATGATCATGTGTTTGCGAACAGTGACCTGGCCAGTATATCGTACAATCAGCTTGAGCCAATTTTTTAGGTGGTGAGTGAAGCGTGGCCACTCGGGCCCGACTCCGCATAATCGGTGGTCACGAATGCCCCTGGGAAAATAGTCAGCGTGGCTTTTTTTTTTGAAAAAAAAAAAAAAAAAAAAAAAAAATGGGGAGGGGGGGGGGGGGGGGGGGGGGGCAAACATTAAACAACAGGCCAACACACCAGACACAACAGCAAAGTTAGGGCCATGTCATGGGTG